>CABHPH010152113.1:0-56953 GCA_902168325.1 Peromyscus nudipes | reverse complement strand
CTGCAAAAAGACACCATGTACAAGGCAATTCTTATAAAGAAAGAAATTAATGGGGGCTGGCTTACAGTTCAGAGGTTTCGTCAAGTATCATCCTGGTGGGAAGCTTGGCAGCCTGTAGACAGACATGGTGCAGGAGAAGGAGCTGAGAATTTTACATCCAGATTTGCAGAGAGCACGGAGAGATGCTAGCTTGAGTTTTCAAATCTCTAAAGCCCATCCCCAATGACACACTTCCTCCAACTAGATCACATCTACTCCAACAAGGCCACACCAACTAATCCCTTCAAATAGTGCCATTCCCTAAGTATTCAAACACATGAGCCTATGGAGGCCATTCTTTTCAACAACCACATTCCACTCCCAGGTCCGCCATAAGCTTATAGCCATACCATAATGTGAAAATGCACTCATCCAACTTCAAAAGTCCCTATTTGTCTACCACAGTCTCAACACTGTTTGAAAGTACAAAGTTCAAAGTCTCTTCTGAAATTCATGGCAATCTCTTAATTTTAACTCCTTGCAAAATCAAAATAAAAAAGCAGATCACATTCTCCTAATATACAATGGCACAAGATATATGTTACCATTCCAAACGGAGGAAAGGAAGCATAGTGAGGAAATCCTGAACCAAAGCAAGATTGAATCATCTGGGCAAACTCCACACTCTGCGTCTTCATGTCTGATATCAGAGCTCTGTTCAGATCTCCAATTCTTTTCTGCTTTGTTGACTATAGCACATTTCTCTCCCTTGGGTTGGTTCCATACCCTGTTAGCAGCTTGCCTTTCCAGGTATCCCTTGACTCTGTCATGTCCAACATATTAGGGTCTCCAATGAAATCTAGGCTTCCCTTCCACAGCTTCATATAATGGCCTCTCTGGGCCTCTTTGCAGGGTCACACCTGACACATGACTGGCCTCCGAAGCGTTCTTTAGCTGAAGAAGTAGATTCTACAACCCCTTTCTTGTATTTTTGACTCTAAATCCAGAGCCACATGGCTAAAAATCCAAGTTCTTCTGCTCTCCTGGGCTGGAATGTACCTCCCTGTAGGTGTAACTTTCTGTCCTGCCTGGTCCCGCAGCCATTCAGTCCCAACTAAATACACAGCAACTTTTATTAATTCCAAACTACATGGACTATGGCTGTGGATTCTTGCTAGCTAGCTCCTACAACTTAACACAATCCATTCCTATTAATCTATATTATGCCACGTGGCTTCATGATATTACCTGTTCTCTCATGTCTTGCTTCTGGCAGTGGCTTGCAGCATCTGCAGCACCCTTTGTCATCTCAATGTTCAATTTGAATGTACCACCTAACATAATTCTGCCATACCATTGGCCAAACAGCTTTATTTATCAATAATGAGAGCAACAAATATTCACAGCATACAGAAAGATATCCCACAGCACTTCCTTTTTTCTGTCTAATCAAAAAGAAAGGTTTTAACTTTAACTATAGTAAAATTATATATAGCAAAACAGTTATCAAGAAAGAATTACAGTTATAATATATAGTCTACTTGTATTTGGTAAAAATGAAAGAAAAATATTCTATCATCTATTCTATCTTTGTGACTCTAAAGTTTTATATCTAATTTACCTTTTATCATAATTAAGGAAAACTGTAATTATAACTATTTAGTCTTCAACTCCATTAAAGACCCCAGAAGGATATAGTATTACCTAAGGAAACAGGAAATGCATTGTAAGCAATTCTAGAAATGACAGAGACATCTGGCTGCCCGGATAGTCATCTAAAGTTCCCTTGCAGTGTTGGAGCATCCATCTTCAGCCTACAGGGATAGATTCTCTGGCAGACTAATACTCAACTGTAGATGAATTTCTAAACAGTCTTATTAAATAAGAAACACAGAGCCAAATACAGGGGTAATAGCTGAAAAGAACAGAGAAATAGTGAATAGCCACAATTAGCCTTAGCTTACCACCACACAGTAGCCTGCCCAGAGAGAGAGCTTCTTCCTGTCTAACTTGTGCTTTTATTGCCTTCTTGTTCTACCTTCTTATTGGCTCTAAGCCCAGCCACATGACTTCCTCATCACTGCCTGTCTATACAGACATCCAGGTCTCTCTGGTTGGTACTGGGATTAAAGGCTCAGGTCACCACGCTTGGCTGTGTCCTTGACCACACAGAGACTCTGCTTGTCATGTGCTCAGATTAAGGGCATGTGCTTCCACGGCCCGACTCTGCTCAATGCCTCACTATGACCTCTGATCTCCAGGCAAACTTTATTTATTAACATACATATAAAATCACATTTCAGTACAAACAAAAATATCACCACAAGAGATTGCTTATAGTTCCAAAGGTTTAGTACATTTGTCAGCATGACAAGAAGCGTGGCAGCATGCAGGCAGTCATGGTGCTGCAGAAGTTCCACATCCAGATCTTCAGACAGCAGGATGAGAGACACATGGGATCTGCCTAAGCTTTTTAAAACTCCATAGCCCACCCTAATGGCACACTTCCTCCAATAAGGCCATGCCTACTCCAACAAGGCCACATCTAATCACTTCAAATAGTGCCATTCCCTACGCATTCAAATATATGAGCCTGTGGGGCCATCTTTAGTCAACCACTATATCCTTTAAGCAATAGAAAAAGCAGGTAAATATATTCATATGTTTACTTCAGAACCAACACAGCTCTGCCAATACTTTCAAGAAGGCCTATTCAAATTCATTTTGCACTTCTAACATCCAGAAATGTAAAGAAGGAAATATGGTAGTTTGAACTACCCTAAGTTCATGGTGATATTTTATATAACAACAGTAAGAAACTCATAAAGTAGTAGGTACCTGTTACACAAATTGCTAAATGGTCTTATTAATTAAAAAAAAAAAACAAACTCCATAGCCAGATATTGGTGTGAAAACAGAGAGATCGAGGAATAGAACAAAAAAGCCACAAGTTCTTACTGCTAGGAAGTCCTCAGCCCAAGAGAGTTTCGTCATGTTTACCCATGCCTATATACCTTTCTGTGCCCTACTATCTTACTTCCTCTCTCTACCTACCCAGCTTCATCACTTCCTCTTTCTGTACAGCTCTATCACTTCCTGTTTGTCTATACAGACCTCCAGACCTCTATGGTTAACTAGAGCTGGGATTAAAGGCTTGTGCCACCACACCTGGCTCTATTCACAGTGTGGCCTTGAACTCACAGAAATCCAGATGAATCTCTGCCTCCTGAATGCTAGAATTAAAGACTTGTACTACCACTGCCCAACCTCTATAATTAATATAGGGGCTGGCTTTATCCTCTGATCTTCCAGACAAGCTTTATTTGTTAGAGCACAAATAAAATATCACCACATTTTCCTTTTTTTTTTGTCTAAAATAAAAAATTATAACTAATATAAGAAAAACTATGTACAATAAGTACAATAACTATATACAATATATACCAGCAATAAATACATCAACAATTTCTAGTCCATTTGCATTTGACAAATTCAGTGAAAATACTCCATTAATTTATCCTATTTTAGTGAGTCCAAAGTGTACCTAATTCACTTTCTATCCTAACTTGTATTACCAACCAAAAACTATCTTTTGATGTCTTTCAAACTTATACACTTTACATCTCTTAGTTTCTTTTCTTAATTTGCTAACAATGAAAACTACAACTATAACCATCTAATCTTCAACTCCCTCAGAGACCTGAAAAGAAAATAATATTACCTAGTAAAACAGGAAGTGCAAACAAGCAACTTCCAAGAAATGTGAGTTATGACAGAAACAGCTGGCTGCCTGGACAGTCACCCAAGGTTTCTCTGCAATTTTGTTGCATCCATTTTTGGTATACAGGCTTAGCATATCTGACAGACTCATCTGTGAAGCAGGATTTCTAAAGAGCTTTCCTACCTTGTCATGGTCATCCTTTCTTTTGTGTACTGCTTGTCTATTTTGAACAGCATACTGTCTACAGTCGATGTAAAGGCATTTTCTTGCCCAGTACCTAACTTTTGCCATAATGAAAGTAAAATCTATATGGTGTTTCTTCATTGTCCATCATCTTCTCTGAGGTAGATCGGTGCTTCCGGGAGCAGACATGTCTCATTGTCACAAAAAAAAAAGAAAAAATATCTCTTGTATTAAAACATCTTAAATGCCATATTCTGTAGATCTCTGAAGTGTTTGAAGATGACCTGTATATCTAAAATATATTTCTGCTTGACCTTGAAAACATACATAATATGACTACAAGTTCAATTGTAATGACTAACTACTAACTTTCATTTCTTTATATCCTTAGTTAGTAATAATAGCTTTCAAGGACTAGCAATTTGCATTACATTGTTAAATGAATTGTATATGTATAATACCTTGAACAAGATTAGAAATATATATATGTACAGTATTTTCTAACAAAATCAATCTCAAATTTGTACCAATATACATAATTTGTAATAAAATATACAAAAGTCCAATCCAATGTAAAATATTTAAAACTAGTAGTTGCCTTTTAAAAGTAGATTCAATAATCTACCTTTTTATATTTGTATACAATATACAAAAATCAAATCCAATGTGGAATATTTAAAACAAATAGTTCTTTTAAGAGTAGATTCAGTAATCTATTCTTTAAATCTTATCTGTAGTCTCTCTTTTTTCTTTTCAGCAGATTCAATAATCTACCCTTTACTCTATTATTTCTACATCTCTTTTTTTCAGAGTAGATTCAATAATCTACCTCTTATCTATATCCTTTTTTCTTATTTCTCTTATTTTCAAACAAAAATCCTGAAACTAATCTCCTTATTTAACTTTTTTTCCTGACCATGATCAATTAACTACTTGTAACCAACCATCCTAAACAATGACAATTATCCATAACCCACTGAATGACCAAAAACCACCTGCCCCACCTCTTGGGAATGTGGACATCATGTTCTTTAAAATTACTTCCTGCTCTCTAGGGGTAGGGGAAGGCATCTTTAGGGAATACTGAAAGAAAAATTTTGGGTTAATTGTCAAGTCCTGGGAGAGGTAGTTGTATCATTTGTTGTCGAGTCTCCGCATAATTTGAAAGTGCAGGGCTTGTCTCAAGTCCTTGCTCGAGTAGTATGTGAGGCTGGATCATCTCAGCTAGCCATCTCAAAACTGTCCTGAGCAGTTTATAGTCCAAAGCCAATCTCTGTATGATGTTTGTCAGCTTATTATCATTGACCTGACAGCATCATTGTTGTGGGGCCCCATTGTCTTTTTGTAGATTTCAAAGTCACTGTTAGGCTCAGCCATGATTCCCTGCAGAAAACCAATAGAAACTCAAATGCAAAATCATGTACAGGAAGCTAGATGAAAGCTTTTTCAAGGATTAGTTAGTACTATATATGACCATTAATAGCATGACAAACATTTAAAATATATACATAAATCTTATAATTTTTGATATAAAATTCATACCTTAAGAAAAGTTTTAAAGAGTCAAAATAAAACCAAAGAATTATGAGATTAGTGGCAATAGAATAGTCCCTTAAGTTTGGTTTTCTTCTGTCCCATATCAGGTGGCTCTTCTAACATGATACAGAGATTTTGCATTTTTCTTTTAGTAAGCATGCTTAGATTTAGAGAACGAGAGAGACATGCTCTAACTCTAAAGCCAGCTTTAAATTTTAATTGAACTGGGACTATATAAAGACCATTTGTGATATGTGTCTGTAGAGAAGAGCAGAAACAAACATTTAGGAAGACTTATGAAATTTTATATATGATATACCAATAGCCCAATTTACTCTTTTTCTTGGGACATTTTTTTTTCTGGATGATTTGTCCTTTTTCTTCAGATGTCTCATTTGTCCAGTGTTCTTCAGATTCCTTAGCCTTCATTCTCATGAAAGACAAAAACAATACCCTTCCCCATCTCCAACTTTGAGGAGGTTCCCAACCTAATCTTTATCAATTTTGACTTATGGTTTCTCCTTAAATTTTTGTTTTATTTTCTAAAGCTGTTCTATCACCCTAAGCAGTATGTTTTTTTTTTTGTTTTTTTTGTTTTTTTTTTTTACAATAGGCATTTGGTTATTTAATTGCTCTGGGAAGGTGTTTCTTCTACAATGACAGGAAAGGACTGAACTGAATTTGTCAGGGGGCCTTGCAAGAGGCCCCCTCAGGGAGTTTCCCCATGGCAAAGGCAAAGGATTATCTTGTCTGTTCCTTCTTGATCTGTATTCCTTAGTCCAATGGTTGCCTTCTCCACATCTTCTACATAATCCAGAAAGGAGGAGAGTTCTGTTGCCGTTGTTCCTTGAAAAAACATTGTTTCTAGGAATGCCCTGTTTAAAGTCCCTTTTTAGGTGACCTTGTTTACCACATTTGAAACATCTGACATTACTATTTTTCTTCAAACCTCTGGAAATCACCTCTCCTATCCAAGTACCATCATAGTCATGAGATTCAATATTAATTGTATATTGAATCCATTCCTCCAAGGTTGGTGATCTTGCATTAAATGGCCTAATTACCCTTTTTCATTGTGAATTAGCATTTTCAAAAGTCAGAGATTCAATTATTATCTGCCTAGCTTTTGAATTTGGTATCATTCTATTTACTGCTAAAAAATCCTTTTGTAAGAAATCCATGAAGGTTTCTTTTGGGCCCTGTATAACTTTTGTAAATGATTCAATTTTTTTCCTACTTTTTAATTTCTGTCCCAAGCATTCAAGGCTGCCATTCAGCATAGAATTAGGGTGTAGTCATCATATAGATTGTCTTTGCATATTGGCATAATTGCCTTTTCTAAGAAGTTGATCTTGGGAAATTTCCATACTTCTAGACCTACACCGTTGTTCTATGTCTTAGCCTCATCTTTCCACCAGGTCTTCCATTGTAGCTGGGTTCCAGCCTCTAAAACAGCTGTAACCAAATCTTTCCAGTCTTGAGGGATAATCCTAATAGAAGCTGACCACAAGTTTAACATCTGCTTTACAAACAGAAAATGCATATCATATGAGAATATAGCTTTCTCAAATCTCCTTAAATTTAACTTTTGCACAGGAGTCTAGTCAGCTCATACACAACCTTGAGCATTTGACAATTTCTGTAAGGTTAGCAGATAAGGTTGGCTGTTTGAAAACCTTAGGCTGTTTCTCTCTAACTGTATAATGCAATGCTGACATAGATTCACCTTTAAATTTTTCTGTCTGGGTCTGAATATTTCTGTGATCTGTTTTAACAAGTTTTTCTAAAGCTTTTATCTTAGCACTCATATTAACCATCCTTTTTCATGATAAAATAAAAATGATCAAGCAAATAATATTTATAATTGATGTTATGTGAATCCCATCAATATTATTTATCTTCTCATTTAATTATTCCATTTTCAGACTGCCTATGTGTTATCAAAAAGAGACCAAAATCTCTCCATTGTAAAAATGTTTCCCATTTTTTAAATGTGGGGAAAAATTCTCTTTTAACTAATTTCTCCCTTTAAGAAATCTTAATTGACTCACCAGCTCTGCTAACTTTATAGAACCGTAGAAGCCCAAAGGAGTTTCAAGGCTTACCTGGTGTGGCAGCAATCAGAGACGGAGATCCAGAGAGATCCCACAACCCACCAGGAGAGAGGAAGCTAAAGAGACTCCAGCCCATGTGGGGTGGAGACTCTAGCCATGTGCACCTCAGGCCTGAGCCCCAGGCAAGAGTCTTTTTAGTGAATTCATGCCACTAACATTGGGTAATCAGATGAAAAACAAATTGCTAAACAGTCTTATTAATAAAAGACATGGAGCCAGATAGAGGGGTGAAAACTAAGAGATCAGAGAAATGGAATAAGCCAAACCACAAGTTCTTACCGCTAGGAAATCCTCAGCCCAAGAGAGAGCTACTTTCTGTATTCATGCCTATATACCTTTCTGTGCCCTGCCATCTTACTTTCTCTCTCTGCCTAGCTACATCATTTCCTCTTTCTGCCCAATTCTATCACTTCCTCTTTCCCCCCAGCTCTATCATTTCTTGTCTGTCTGTACAGACCTCCAGACCTCTATGGTTAACTAGTGCTGGGATTAAAGGTATGTACTACCACATCTGGCTATGTTCACAGTGTGGCCTTGAACTCACAGAGATCTGGATGAATCTCTGCCTCCAGAATGCTAGGATTAAAGGCGTGTGCTACCACTGCCTGACCTCTATGTTTAATATCGTGGCTGGCTTTATCCTCTGATCTCCAGAGAAGCTTTATTTGTTAGAGCACAAATGAAATATCACCACAGGTACTCCCAAACTATCTATTCAATATAAGAATTACTAGATATGAGACACACAAAATATATTACAGAATAAATGAATATAGGCAGCAACTGAGAAAAGTATCTGAAGGAGAAAGGCAGGTGAAGAAAAACTCATTCTCCAGTTGAATGCAGAAGTGTGAAGACACAAACACCATACCAATCTCCCATATTCTAATGCGGGCAGTAAGACTAAGGTGGATAACGGAAATTACATAAGTAAAGATTATGCTTCCAAGTTGGTGCATGTTTGATGTTAGAATCTGTGTGGAACAACCAGGGAAATATGCACAGGAAACAACAGAAAACTTGTACAGAGAAACTGGGACTGCTGTGTGACTGAAATATGAAGATAAACAAAACTTGTAAGGCAACATGATTCTTCCTAAATACCAAGGGAAGCCAAACTCTTTCATCTGAAGAAGGTTGTTTTAGGCACTGAAGATGCATTGGGAATTGGAAAACAGTGTCATCACAGTGATACATTAAGGTTTATCTGGTGGCTTCTTGAACAGTATTTTGGTAGAAAAAAAAACAAGTTAGAAAAAAACATTTAGACATTACAGATGTCTTTCAGAGTGACTATCTCTTTTGGTTGTAATAGAAATCTTTTCTAAAATTTTTATTTATTTATTTATTTATTTATTTATTTATTTATTTATTTGTGTGTGTGTATGTGTGTGTGTGTATGAGGGGGCTGAGTGTGTGACACATGTATAGTTGCCTGTGAAAGCCACAAAATGGGTCCTGTGGAGGGACAAGCCCTCTTAACTGCTGAACCATTTTTTCCAGCCTCCTCATAAAGGTCTTACGGAACAGATAAGACAAGGCATAATAGGAGGCTGATTTTTATGTCATCATAAAACCATTTGTGTCATATGGGTGATTATTTCAATTTACTGCTAAAGCTTTATATATCATCTATAATGTTGTTGACCTTTGAGTAATAAGTATATCAAGGTATTCAGTCAAATTCCTGACCTTTAATAACCAGGGGTCATTTGTCAAAGAAAAATCAAAAGGAAATAAAAGGAATGACTGGAATTTATCTGCTCAAAATAGTTCAGTCCTTCTATGAGCCAAAAAGCCTGAGTAACAGGGAGAGAATATTTATTATTATTGTTATTAAATGGGAGAACATGGGAGCCATGTACATTGCGGTCAGTCAGGCACTTTCATTGTATCTGATAGTAACATTTGTGATGCAGATACATGGCATCTGGTAAAGCATTGTGTGTGCGCTTTTTTTTTGCTTTGTGTTTTTCTTTTGTCTAGATTATTGATTTTTTTATTTTGTTTTTTGTTTTTTTGTGTTTTGTTTCTTCAGGGAATAGGGAGGCGAATAAGACCTGAGAGGAGTGAGGGGTGGGAAAGAATATGAGTGTATGAAGTATAGTGTACGAAAAAGTAATTATAAATTTGTTTTGAAACTGCCAAAGAATTGTGTTCATATGACTATAACCATTTATATATTGAAAATGTCTTTATTGCAAATGTTGTTTTTCCACATTTAAGCTAATATATTCATACGTCTAAGAAGAATATAAGGAGAATGGTATTTTTCCCATTGCTGTATTCTAATTACTCCTCAGCAAGTGTTTTTATATTTAAACTACAGTAGAATTTTCTTTGCATCCCCAGCTCCCAAATAATGACATAGAGACTTCCTTTTTTATTATGAAAGCGTGGCCTTAGCTTAGGCTTGTTCCCAACTAGCACTTAGAGCTTAAATTAACCAATTTATATTATATTAATCTATTTTCAGCCACATGGCCTGTTACCTCTCCTCCATACTGTACATCTGACCTCTCAATGTCTCCTTGGCAAACTCTGCCTCTCTTTTTGCCAGAGTTCCTAGCTCCCTCCAGAAGCCTCACCTATCCTCTCCTGCCTAGCTATTGGCCATGCAGCTCTTTATTAAAACAACCAGAAAGTACCTTATCAAATCCTCACAATGTATAAAAGATTTTCTCACAACATAAAACTTCATATTTTCCCTTACCTTGATTTTTTTGCAGATTTTATAAAGAATTTGCTTAGTATTGAAATAAAATAAAGCTAAGATTATATATCACTGATAGAAAAATCAAAGTTTAAAAGTTTTCCACAAGGGGACTTAGATGCTTTCAGATCACTAGGAATGACTTATTTGGAGTAAAAGAAGCACCTAAGAATGCCCAAGCTGTGAGCGGAGTGTCTTACAATCGTTATCCTTCAAAGGATTCTCCCATTTGATTTGAGGTTACTCTGAATTAGTCACAGGAATCTTTCCATATTTTAAAAGCATAAGAAATAGTGGAGGCTCTATCTTCATGTGGATTAATACAGGTTGAGATGATTTTTGGATAATGGATTTCCCCATGGTCCTCACTCTTGTCTCCTTATTGCCACACCAGCATCATCATTCCAAATAGGAATATAATGATTTTGGATGTTCTTGTTGTTGACAGGGTAATTTTTTCAAAATACAAATATTACCTTTTGTTTTGTGATGCTCAATGTCTTGGTGACCCAGGTGATTTGTTCTCATGTACAATGTAGAGATCTAAGATGTAAACGTCAGGAATTTTATCAAGTCTTTTTCATTGTACCTCCTCCAAACCTTCTCAGCAAATGTTCTTTAACATCACAAAAGCTCCAACCTCCTACAAGTTTTCTAATTTTCCCCCCGTTTCTGTACAGTTCATGGTCATAAACAGCCAGCCTTAATGGTTCTCTGGTCCCTTACACTGCATCAGAGTGATTTGGTAATGAGGGCTTCTTGCTGGACTATATGATACTATATTGCTTTCCTTCAAACTTTGTTTCACTGTGTCTAAATCTGCACAAATCCTACTGAGGAAAAAACTGATAAAGTTAAAAAGAAGAAAGATGAGCTGAAATAAGTGCAGTATTTCACAGCTTAGTGTCTACTTTTCTTTGGTTCTAGTCCCCTGGGTAATCATTTTAATTGCAGAATGTGTCATGTTAACCAATTTATGTTAAATGGTAATTTCCCTTAGGCATTTACTCATGGAAAACAGATCAACTGCTGCATAAGTTGCCACTAATTTTGCCAGATGCATTTTCTTTTATTTTTAATAATTTTAATAATTAATTGTATTTACATCTGGAACTATAAATTTAGCCAACTACCTGTGTTTATCAAGGCCATGGAACCTACAGGAAAATCTATCACTGCCACTTTCCTAAACCTGCGTAATTTCTAACTGCATTCTAAATATTTATCCTTTATATGTCCACAGATAAGCATAGCTCTCATCCCTCATCAAATAAGATTCTTTTTGCAGCAAAAAGGGTTCATTACAGAAAGCTACAAGTGAGCCAGGCAGTGGTGGTGCACGCCTTTAATCCCAGCACTTGGGAGGCAGAGGCAGGCGGATCTTTGTGAGTTCAAGGCCAGCCTGGTCTACAGAGCGAGATCCAGGAAAGGCGCAAAGCTACACAGAGAAACCCTGTCTCAAAGAAAAAAAAAAGCCACAAGTGGCCAAAATGCAGAAATCACCTTACCATTCAGTGCCCACCACAACTAATGAATTTACAACACAAAAATGGGGGGGTTGTCTTCCTCTTCTTCTTCTTCTTCTTCTTCTTCTTCTTCTTCTTCTTCTTCTTCTTCTTCTTCTTCTTCTTCTTCTTCTTCTTCTTCTTCTTTTGAGACAGGGTTTCTCTGTGTAGCCCTGTCTGTCCTAGAACTCACTGTATAGACCAGGTTGGCCTGGAACTCACAGAGATCTGCCTGCCTCTGCCTCCCAAGTGCTGGTGTCCTGTGCCACCACCACCTGATAAAAAAAGATACTTAAAGTTTGCTGAGATCTTATAATCTGTAGACAGTTGAGAAAAAAAATCAAATAGGCCTATGTACCTCCAAAACCCACACATAACCAATGCAGCCTCCTGATATTATGTGGTGTAAAGTTCATAGAAATAGCTTCATATAAAATAAATCTTAAATAAAACAAATTTCTTGTCATAGCCTATTTAATGCTACTACAGCACAGCATCTTGGGCTGGATGATTTAAAAACAATAGAAATATCTTTGCTTATAGCCCTGAAGACTAGAAATCCAGAACAAGTTACTTCTAGGCTCAGTGCCTGAGGAAAAAGGCATCTCATAAATAGTACCATTTAGGTGTGCTCAAATGGAAAAAGGATGGAATGAAGGCTGGTGTTATTGCTCAGTCGGTAGGGTGTTGGGCTAGCATGCACAAAACCTTGGGTTCAGTTCCTGACAGCACATGAGCCAGGAGTGATGCTAAACTCCTGTGATGCCAGTGCTTTGGAGGCAGGATGATCAGGAATTTAAGGTTATCCCCCAGTACAAAGCAAGCCAAGGGGAGTTTGGAGTATATGAGACTGAATCCCTGTTTCAAGTGAAGGAGAGAAGGGTGGAAAAGTTACAGTGTACAAACACAGTGAACTCCAGTTGCAAGAGAGGGGCATAGTCAAGATCTTCATAAGCTGCACACCTATCCACAAAGGCAGAGACCATGTGACCTGATCATTTCACCAAAAGCATCACTTCTGAATACCACCACAGGCATAGTCAACTATGACATGAATTTTAGGTTACATTTAGCCTCCCAGTTCTCCAGAAACATGAGGCTGCATTATTTTAACAAACATCTTTAATGAACTTCAAATAAAATAAAAATTCTCAACCTCTCCTACAAAGATATTGATATTGATAGTCTGGCTGTGGGAAACTCTCATAAAGTAGATTATGAGAAACTACACACACACACACACACACACACACACACACACACACACACACACACACATTTTTTAAAACTGTAAGTATTTGATATTGAGGAATTTTCTCCCCAACATGCATATTTTACCCTCTTGATTTCTGCCGACATAAAGTTATAGGAGAAGGAAAACATATGTGAGGTTGTGCAATGGGGCAAAAGTCTGAATAAATATCCACTGTTGTTTGTTCACTGTGGCTGTCAATAGTAAAACCAGAGGTTAGAAAAGGTAACTAGTTTCTAAGCACAAAAATGTGAACCACAAAAATGTGGGATCTGTCTTTGCCTTAAATGATAGGGTAGAGACAAAGATATAGAGTGGAGTGGGGATTGAAAGAGGACAAGGAAGACGTGATTTCAATCATGTCTTCTTGCCTGACCCAGTTTGCCTGAGTGGAATTGCACAAACAGCCCTGGAGCAGTGATGCCACTCCAATACACACACTGTGGTTAAATCCAAAAATGCATGAAATGAAGCCTGCTCTAAAGAAATGGAGGGCTTTTCAGTCTGGTCTTTAAAGTTCCTCCTTGGCAATTTATATCTTCTCTCTTGAAGTTTCAAAGAAATTTAAGTTCAGGCTATTTAACTTTACCTATGTTTTTACTATTTGGCTTTTCCTTTCACATTTCAGTGTGCTTAGTGAACTCTCCCTGCTCAGAAAACCCAGGTCCTTACATCATTCAACTGTTTAGAGGATATTACTATAGCATGATTGGTTCATTTTAACACATAGATGCACTTAACCTGCAACAAAATAATATTAAATCATATTAGGAATAAGTTGAAATATAATGAAGCTAGTTAAAATAGTTGAGTGATTGTTTCACAATAATATAAGAACACTGACTAGGAAATCCAAACTATGAATGAACACTAATTAAGTCTGTGGTAAGCAGTGTTGATAAATAGTCTCATCACCAGGCCTGGTGACACTGGCTTGTAATCCCAGTTGCTTTTGAGGATGATCTATGAAGATCATGAGTTCCAGGCTAGCCTGTGCAACCTGACTGGACTGTCTCTAAATAGAATGTAAAAGGAAATCTGAATATTTAGTTCAATGCTGGCATGGATGCCCAGAATATGGTAATCCCTGGGCTCAAAACAGTAGGCCCCAAAACAGCAATCAATAACAATAAAATGAATAAGTCTGTTAAATTAGTTGTTATTCATTAATAGAAAATTCAAAGTGCATTTACCCTTAAGTCATGTTTCACGAAAAAATAGAAAAAAATGCTTTACTTTAAATACATTGAAATCCCTGTATCCCCTTAATAATTGCATATGTGAACCTGAATCCAAGTTATCACATTCCTTGGCACAGCCCAGTCCTTTGAATATCAAGTGGGTCAGAATCTGCAAATGGGTCTCACCTTCTGTGGAAGGCAAACCGCCAAGATGGAAAAAGAAAGCTGACCTTAGAAAAGCAGCTTTTTCTTCTATCAGAGGTGCCTACTTATATGCTTCTTATGTTATTGAGCTTGGGGTCTTAAGCTATATGTTGAAGGGGAGACTAATACATTCCTTCATAAGAACAATCTAGCTCCACATCCTGCCATTGAGCCAATGGGGGGAATTAAATCCTTTAGGGATTTCTTGAGTATGCCTATTCAATATCAAGAAGCAAAAGCATGGTTCATATGGTGGAGAATATGAGCATCTCTCACTTGGTAGTTCAAATGTCAGAACTCTTCGGAAGATAACTTCTTCCTACAGGGTTCCATTCTACCAAGGCTCTTCTCCAAATACCTCCAACAATCAAATGGTACAATCTCTCATCTTTTCCCCTTATATTTAGAGGCCCATATCGATGCATCAACCATTTAACCACAGATCCTCAATAAGATCGATAATCCATAGGTAAGGTCCATTTAGTAAAATAGAGCTTCCTTCATATAGTTCAAAAGTAACCTCAACTACATGATACTAATTGAAGATTAGTTAGTTATAGTTGAAGATTAGTTAGGATAAAAAGTGAATTAGGTACATTTTGGACTTACCAAAATAGGATAGATAATGGAATTATTTTCTCTGAATTTGTTAAATACAAATGGACTAGACATTATTTAGGTATTTATTACTTGTATATATGGTATATAGTTATTGTACTTTTGTGTATAGTTTTTCTTATGTTAGTTATAACCTTTTTCCTTTTTTCTTTTTATTAAAATAGAAAAGGGGAAATATGGTGATATTTTAATTGTACTGAAATGTGATTTTATTTGTATGTTAATAAATAAAGTTGCCTGGGGGTCAGAGCTAATAGCAAGCCATAGCAGAAGCTGGGCAGTGGTGGTGCACACCTTTAATCCCAGCTCTTGGGAGGCAGAGCTAGGCGGATCTCTGTGTGTTCAAGGATACAGCCAGCATGGAGACACATGCCTTTAATCTCGATACCAACCATAGAAGACCTGGAGGTCTGTACAGACAGGCAGTGACTAGGAGATCATGTGATTGGGTTTACAACCAATGAGAAGGCAGAATAGAAAGTCTATAAAAAAGACAAACAGACAGGAAGAAGGTCTTTGGCTGAGGAAGACAGCAGTGGCAGTGAAGGGTAAAGTTTTTAGCTCTTAGCTATCGCTCTGACCTCTTGGGCTTTCATCTTTGCATTGGCTCTGTGTTTCTTATTTAATAAGATCTACAACTAATCATAAAAGTGTTAGAAAGAGATAAAAAATATTGAAAGGAGTCATGAGTAAGCGACTATGCCATCAACATCAGAAAGCTACTACCAACTGTATAGCTAAAGGTTCAAAGAAAAAATAGAGTTACAGAAAATGGGACCAGTCAGATTTGAATGTAAACTAGGTCAACAGTGGGAAAAAATGAATATTATCTGATATTGAAAAATGAGTCAAAGCCATTATCAGGTCACCCAGATTTAAGAATAAAAGCCAGAATAGAATCATGACCTCTTGACTCCCCTAGCTTCCTTCTTCCTGTCAATCCCCCATCATTTTAATTTAATCTATAGTCTGTTCAGGATATTTCATCACACTGTGTGAAGTACTTTATGCCTAAGGCACCTGAATGGTTTACTAAAAAGCTGAACGGCCAATATCTAGGCAGGAAAGATTAGGTAAAACTTCCAGGCAGAGAGAGGAACTCAGGAGGGTGAATCTAGGTGCAGGAATCACCAGCAAGACATGAGTGAGACACAGAGGGAGTTGGACCTACAAAATGGAAGAGAGGTAAAGATCCATGTGGCAGAATGTACATTATTAGAAACAGGTTAATTTAAGTTGTAAGAGCTAGTTGGGAACAAGCCTAAATTGAAGGACAAGCTTTCACAATCAATAAGAAGTCTTCATGTCACTATTTGGGGGCTAGCAGTCCAAAGAAAGTCCTACAAAAAATGCTACTATGGTAAGTTTTCGTACCTAATTTAGAATTCAGATCCCTTATCCTACTAATGTACTCAAAGTCTCTGACATATTATATTAATTCACTGTGGGCTCGAAAACCTTTCAGTTCCTTAAAATTATGTGTAGTTTAAATGTTCATCTGTGGATGGCATCATACAATTCAACAAGTGTTCAATGGTCTAACATAGTCCAGATTTTTGTCCTTAACTACATGAAACCTAGTGTGAGTCACAATCTCTTCTTAGTCTGAGAGCAAAGATGATTGGATCACATGACCTCTTGGGTCAATACTGAGCTGCTGCACCCATAGAAACAAACTTCAGGACCCTGACATACTGCCAGAGGATACACTTTTAAGTGCCTAGTATTGTTACAATAGTTAAATAAAGATGTAAATAGCAGAATTCTGAGCCCCTCCAGTATCACAAGCACAGGTGGTAGGAAGATCCCTGCTCCTGATGATCTCTTTGTTTGTGATGTTGTTGATATCTGGATCCTTGCTCTAGAATCAGTACTATGAAAATCAATATTCTAGGACCTGACAACCTATCCAGAAGCTTAAGGGTACAAAATAATTGTAGAGGTGTGATAAATTAGTCAAAGATCTAGTGATGGCATTTGGCCTTAAAGTGCAATGCCACACACTTCTTGATAGATAAATTACTTTGGATTACTTCATAAGAAAAGGAGATTATAGGGTAATGGGTGGCAAGAAGTTCTAGAAAGTGTGATAATAGACATGGGTGAAAAGGAGAAGGAAATTTTAAAAATTCTGGAGGGTTAATCAGCAAGAGGGAGGAAAAAGGGATAAATAACACCAAAGATGTTTGAAAAAGTCATAAGGAAACATTATTTTATAAGCTTACTTAAAATACATGCATAATATTGTATTATATACATATAATTAGGTATTTTACACACACATTATATATATGTCATAGAATTATATTACATGAGGTGATAAGATTTCCCCTCTAAGAGCCACAGACTAACAAAATTCACAGTGCCAGGCAATCACAGTAACTCCCAAAATAATATAGGCTATTACTGTTGCCCTTGGCTATCTCCTAGAACTTAAAGGTAAGCCCCTATTGCTGAAGACAACACTTGCTTGGGCACAGGACTTAGAGGAATTGAGCTGGAACTGACCTGGAAACTTACTCCCCAAGGACTAGGTCTCATGGTATCCAAAGGTATTATGAAAGCTGCCAAGTGAGAAAAGCAATCAATAGTCCCATTAAGCTGTAAAGCCTGTGTATATGATAAAATTAGCCACATCTCTGTGTTTGGGAAAGTAATAGACCCTAGGGGAGGACCTATTAGTGCCATTATCTTAAACCAACCTAAATTTTTGTTGTTTGTTAATACTTATCCTTATACTTTCAGAGAAGTATCACTCTTATACCTCATCAAAGAAGCTTCATTTTTGTAACAGATGGAAAGTATTTTCAGACATCCACAGCCTATCAAAATGCAGATCATAAGTAAGCAGAGGGTGTCCATCATCAACTGATACTTGTACAACGTGACCCCTATACCTAAGGCTCAGGGATATCACAGAGGAAGAAACAGAAAGATTGCAATAGCCAGAGAACCATGATGACTGCTGCTAGACAGTTTCTTGGAGACATATACGACAGGGAAGTTGCACACATTAAATCTCAACCATATGATTTTAAGAAAGAACTGCATAATGATGACACTAGTTGACATGCCAATAATAAGGGCAGACATTCTACAAGGCCTACCTATAATAGAAGAAATGTAGGCAAGAAATGGCTATTGAGAGAGTAAGAATCAGTTTTCTTCAAGGACAAGCTTCCTGATAGGTTGTACAATTTATGTAGTTAGCCATAAGCACAGATACATATAAGCAACACCAAATGGACTCAATAGAATGTGTGTGTGTGTGTGTGTGTGTGTGTGTGTGTGTGTGTGTGTAGGTTTTAGATATTTATATGTTAGAATATATAAAACAATAGTAATTTTAAAAAGATGTCATGAAATTGAGAGGAGTTGAAAGAATATAGGAGTTGAGGAGTAGAAATGATATAAATACAATTTCATGTAAGACATACTCAAAAACATTTTAATATAAAACTACAAAGATTAAACAGGGAGGCCATTTATCACAAACATCCTTATATATACAGATAAATATGCAGAATATTACCAATGTGTTTCCTAATTCCATAAAAAATCTGTCAGTCTGATTTTCTGAAATACCTTTTTGTCTTTTTTCTCTTCCTTTCAAGTCAGTTTATTTTGTCTAAGTAAGACACGATGTTGCTGAGTCCTAACAGCTGCCTCAGAGAAGGGGGTGAGAAGGCATGACATCAACGACACAGACACTGGGAATCAGGTGAAAGGCAAACAGCAGATTCATTTATTCAGTAATGGGGAAAGCCTTATATACCTTCCTTCCCGTACCCAGGCTGTGGCCCAATCTAGTGACATTGCATGTTCATCCTTCATTGGCTGGGCATGATCAGTTATTGCTAGGCCCTCAGTCAGACTCCCCATTGGATCATGAGGAAGTACATTATGTGCAAGCTTTGGCCATTGGTTTGAGCCAATTTCCTTGAACTTATGGGCCTATCCTACTACATATTATCCACTCTTTTTATTTTATTATGTGGGCACTCAGTGGGAGTTGGAGTTCTTTGCTCTGATCTTGTTGACCCCACCTCAGAGCAGCTGAGCAACTGGACTGTGCCTGTCTTAGGTTGGCTAAGGTTATCATGGGGCATGGGAGATGGTTCAGTGGTTAATACACTTGCTGTTCTTACAGAGGACCACAGTTCAGTTTCTAGTACTTATGGTGGCTCACAATTGCCCATAACTCCATCTCCAGGGAATCTGATGCCCTTTCCTACTCTCCATTGTTTTCCACACTCAGGTCTGCATTTACACACACACACACACACACACACACACACACACACACACACACACACACAGACAGAGACAGAGAGACAGAGAGAGGCAGAGAGAGAGAGAGACTATTAATGATAATAATAATGAATGTAAAATATTGCAAGTAAGCAAAACTAAGTGATAGAAATATAAAATAGTTATATTGTTCCATTTTTGTACATTTAATTTCTTAAACTAAAAAAGTATTTTAACATATTCTTATATAACATTCCCAATATATTTGGTATAAGTAGCTTAATTTTTTTTATATGATTAAAACCAGAACATTTTAATCTATTATGTTCTGAAATCCTTCAGGATACACCCAAGAGTTAACAAATTTGATTGAACTAGAAATTATAGGGCAAACACATACTTATTTGAAAATGTTTCTTCTTTTGAAAATAGCATACAATATAAAATAGCTACAAAATGCAATCCTCACTTAAAATACTTTTATCTTCTTGACATTACTCACAGCATGCCCAACAGCATGTATTAATTATAACTATTGTGATTTGACAGCACCTTCCAGTTTCTGATTGTTTTCTTTCTCACATGACCCTGTCTCTCTTGAAAAATAAAACTCTTACTTTAGAAAAGCAACTTTAATATCTGGGATCAGTGAAAAGGGTCATGTCTCATTTATTAATGTGTTGGAGTCTTTGTCCCTTTAGTCTTTTTTGATCTGAAGAAAAATAACTTCATTTTTTTTCCTACCCCAAATACTCTTAGGCATTGAACTCCTAGCCCTTCTATGCCTGGCAGCTGCTTTTTAAAGAGCTAAATTCCTCTTAGATTGGTTTGTACAAGTAAAACAATTTGAAGTACATCTATAGGGTTTATGAGATCAATAGACTGGTCTACACAGGAGATGGCAGAAAGCTTCTAAATGAGCACAAGCCACAACTTTTCTTCCAAATAGCTCAACAGCCTTTGTACACAGCAGCCAGACCAAATTAGTCAATAACCAGCTTCTGCCAATCAAACTGCTGAGCAGAAAAAGATAGCTATTAACTTAACCAGAGTCACAGCTTCAACATTATGTAGCCATAACGATACAGAAAGAATTAAAGATTTTAAGAATGAAAATGATTGTTATTATATCATTAATATTTCCAGTGGCTACCTTTTAAAGGGCCAAGAAAACAAAACTATAGGAATCAAGAAGTAATTACCTTGAAAACAAAAGAAAATATTATTTTTAAACTGATTAACTTCTTGTTAAAAAGGACATTTCTGTGTGGTAGAAAGTGGACAGAAAGTTGCTTTTCTAAAGTAAGAGTCCCCAGTCTGGGGAAACACATGTTCTCACTTATATTTTCACAGGTACATACTGAGTGTGACTAGTCATAATGAAAGGTAATGATCTGGGATTCTATGGGTGCTATACCCTTCCTTGACAAATATAGATTGTTTTCACAAGCAGGGAAAACTGAATATTATTGTTTGGGGAAATTTGTTCTTTTATGCTTCATGGGAGTAGAAGGTACTCTGCATATAGGATGAGAAAAGCAGTCATCAGTATAACCCAGATACAAACTCTGTGACCTACAACAGAGGCATATCTGCAAGATATATGATATAGTGGTGCAATACTGGCATAAATGTTATGGTAATAACCAACCAATTTCAAAAATTAGTTTAAAGCCTGCTTGATAATAGGGAACCTATACCGGATACTGAAGAAGTGACCAAGAATTTTAGCTTAGATATGTCATGGGCCTAGGGGAAAACCTACCTTTTTTCTGCTAAAGGAACATAGCAATAAAATAACTTCTGATGGCTTATTACTACAGCCATAAATCAGAGCATTGCTCAACCCTTGTCAGAAAAACTTCTTTTTACAGTAGATGGTAATCAACCCAGAGACAATTGAACAATGTACAGAGAGTGAGTTACATTGGAGCACATAGTACTAAGTGGGATGCCTTTATGAAACCCTTCCCTCAAGGCTCAGGGATCTATGCAATAAAGAAGGCTTACAGGTTGTGAGTGCCTGTGGTCATGGATGATGCCAAGGAAACAGTATATTTTGATTACAACAAAACTGATACACATATGAACTCACAGAGACTGACAGCATTCATAAAATCTGCACAGGTTCAAAACAGACAAAAGGGGTCAGAGATGTTACAAAGTCTCACTCCCAACAAAAAAAATTATTTACAATCGATACTTGCTGAGAAAGAGAAAATCAGTTTTCTTTCCAATGGAGTGTCACTGGGCATATTAACCACACTACCTATGCCCAGTTTGGCCAACACAAGACAGACTCACCAGGGTATGCAAAAAAATCCATGAATGTGGCAAGGTCTAGATTTTTTCTATCTGAGGGGTAATAAAGAAACACAGGCTTTCTGATGGCAACTTTCTCTTTTACTTTATGTTAAAAAATATATTTCTGAAAATCTCTGTCTCCACATAGCTACACTCCCTACACAACTACATTTTCCACACATCTCTTCTACACAGCTATACATCTTTCCACACAGCTCTCTCCTACACATCTCTCTTCTATACACACTTCTTCTCTCTACTCTGCTACATTCCTTCATACACTACTACATCACTCAGTCAGTCACTACATCACTCTTCACTCACATACTCTCTCATTCACTCACAGTCTCATTCACTCACTCACTCACTCACTCACTCTCTTCTACACACACATCTCTGCCCTGCATACACATCTCTGTCTCCACAGCAAAAACTCTGGACAAATATGAGTTACATTTTCAGGGTCACAAATAAGAGCCAGAGTCATTCTGCTACATGTGAGAAATCACAAAGTTTTTGTCAGACTTGGAATGTCACACTGACCAGTCAGTGAGTAAGCAAGCATATAGCTGTAAGTGGTCTGCATTCCCTGGCAGAGATTGACATCAAAATTCAGGACTTAAACAATAAACAGTTAGTTGCCTGAACATTGAATCTCAAATTATAAACTGAGGTTTAGAGTTCAGAAAGTCAATTGCTGAGAGAATTATGTCTACTAAAATTGTTTTGTGCCTGACTTTGGTTCAGCAGACACTTGGGAATTTGTCCTTATGCAACTCATCTCCAGGGGCAACTAGTCTGTTTTCGATTTGAAAAACAAGCTATCTTTGTAGCTGACAATACTGTAATTTTTCTATGTCAGTCTGAGTTATGAATAAATATCCTAGTATTATTTCTATTACTCAAAATTATACAGTTTAAGAAGAAATCATCTTTCTGACCATTTACAGATAGATGTGTGCCCAGTGTTGTGATATGGCAAGAGAGAAACCTTGGCAAGTTTGAGCCAGGGTGCCCCACAGTGGGTGAAAGACAGAGATACCACATAGACAGGGCTCATTAGTGAGTTTTATTTGATCACATAAAGCAAAAGGGGAGAGAAAAAGGGAGGAAAAGAGAGGGGGAGAGAAAGGGGGAGGTGCACACTACCTCATGGTGAGAGGAGAGAGAAAGAGAGAGAGAGAGAGAGAGAGAGAGAGAGAGAGAGAGAGAATGAGGGGACCTTTCTTAGAGGTAATGTAGGATGGCATCAGGACACTGGACAGGCCAAGGTATTATCTGCTTATTGGCCAGGATTCCAAGAAGTGGGTCTGAATGCTAACACCCAGTATATGAAATATATACACAAGATAAACCCTCAAGCAGTGGGGAAAATACCCATAGCTGTTTTTAGGGAAGAAATGTAGTGGCACATGAGAAAAATTACAGACAGAATTACAGTTTTCAGAGTCTGTGGTCCTGTAAGCCTTGCTTGATGAGATTCCTCCACTGGAGACTTATCATCGGGTGGGTCAACACCTGAATTACTAATTGTCATCTGTTGTATATTCTCAATGGCCACTGTCAGGTTTTATTTTTGGCTTATTGCTTTTTTGTTTATTAGGTTTTTTTTTTACGTGTGTGTGTGTGTGTGTGTGTGTGTGTGTGTGTGAGAGAGAGAGAGAGAGAGAGAGAGAGAGAGAGAGAGGGGGGAAGAGAAAATATGCAAGAGAATGGGAACATGAAGTTGGGTGGGTAGGGAGGTGGTAGTATGTTTATAGAAAAACATAATGAAAATATAAATAAATTCATAAAGCAAAACAAAGACCTTCCTATCTAAATTTGGGCTGGCATCCATTTCTTAGGTGGAGGCAGAGCTACAGAGAAGAGGATGCTAAAAGCACAGTCTTTGTTGAAATTAAAAGTGACTATGCATACTTTACAATGACACATTCTACATGTTTACATTTTAGATTAAAGGTAGCATACACCTTTAATCCTAGCATTCCAGAGGCAGAAATTCATGTGTTCAAGGATACACCCAAGCATGGTGACCCACGCCTTTAATCCCAGAAAGTCAGCCTTTAATCCCAGGGAGTGGTGGTAGAAAGCAGAAATGTATATAAGGCGTGAGGACCAGAAACTAGAGGCATTTTGCCCTGGAGAGGCCTTTGGCCTGGAGAAGCATGTGGCTGGTTAAGCATTCAGGCTTCTAGCAGCAGTTCAGCTGAGACCCATTCTGGATGAGGGCTCGGGGCATCCAGTCTGAGGAAACAAGACCAGCTGAGGACCCAGCGAGGTGAGATAGCTGTGGCTTATTCTGTCTCTCTGACCTTCCAGTGTTCACCCCAATACCTGGCTCAGGTTTGATTTTATTAATAAGAACTTTTAAGACTCATGCTACAAATATTTTCACTTTTCAAAATGTTTAATCCTTCTATATTCTTTTAACTTTTTAATAAACCTAAAACTGTTCTAAAAAGCATTTTAAATAATTTTGAATTTATATAGTTTTTCTCTGAGTTTAAATAGCACAAGGATGGAAGAGATTATAATTACATCTGGTTCACAAACTGAGACTCAGAATATCCTAAGACAAGAGTTAACTGGGATTTCCAACATGTGCCTTTCTATTGCTGAAAACACTGCTGTGCACATATAAAAGCCATACACAAGTTTTTATACACATTTCATTTCTCCAATGAATACGGCATACTTTACACATCATTTCAAACATCTGGATCAGATGAGAAACCTCATCTAGTTAAAATCTCCACATGAATTTGACCATTGAGAGCAATAATATTTTGAGTTTTTCATTTTATTCTCTTCAACTATGCCTCTATGTTTCCCAGTCATATCCTCTATTCTGCCTTCTATAAGAACCCTCAAACAAATTGCTAAAGAGAGGTGGTGCTTTTTAAATTTTTTTTTTTTTTTAGTTTTTTGAGACAGAGTTTCTCTGGGTTGTTTTGGTACCCATCATGGATCTCAATCTGTAGCCCAGGCTGGCCTCGAACTCACAGAGATCCTCTTGTCTCTGACTCCCGAGTGCTGGGATTAAAGGCGTGAGCCACCACCACCCAGCAATGTGGTGCTTTTTTTATTCACTGTGAAGAAATAAAACTTTTAGAAGTTTCCTCTGCCATCTCCTAACTTGGCTAATATTAGCTGTGACAGAAAACCAGATTAAAATAAGTGGCACATATCTATCTTTAAAGTCAGAAGACAATTTTTTGTCTTATTTTGGTTGTGTTTTATTTTTTATGGGTGAATGTGGTGCTCATATAATAACACAACCTAAAATGAATGCTACTTAAATATCCATATGATTCAATAATGCAAGGAGTTAATTAAACAATATTTACAAATAGAGTTTCATACAATTATAGCAAGTCTGTATTTTTTAAAATTGATACCAAACATTATTAGGAAAATTCTGTCCAATGATTATCATATAGAAGAAATAGCATAAAGAATAAAATGCATAATGTTTTTTAAAATGCTACACCTTTAGTTATTATGAGAAATTAATAAAATGAAGTGAAAGAAAGTGTGCTGTATATTAGCGCAGGATAGGACTAAACTGAATGAGACAATGTAACCCCTCAATGACTGACATTCTCTTTCAGGCCATTAACCTTGGACATAATGCCTGAGCAATCCCCAAGTCTCCCACAATCTCCTCTTACACTCCTACATAAACCCCTTGCTTAGTTAACTTCTTTAATTTTCCCAAGTGTATGCCAGATAAATTTTATTTCTTTATCTCCCAACATTGTCCTGTTTTCTACTCATTGTGGGTGCATTCCCAGAAAAGAAAGACCTAAATAATAGGTGGACTCATAAGAGTTCTCCAGGAAATTATCATTCTTTATTACAAAAGAAAGAGCTTTCAAGGACATTCATCTGCAACAAAGAGACTAGAGATGGGGTTTTGGGAAGAAATTTATATTATCTCTACACGTGTTACATTGGGGGAAATTTTTACAACAATGACAATTGCAGTGATAGGATTAACAATGACCAGGAAGACACAAAGACCTGAAAGACTTAAATCCTAACAGTGTTCTTAACCAGACACATGCTAACAAATAAAAAGCTTTGTGCCAGAAAGGAGTTTCTTTTTCTGGATTTGTTGGCCAAAGAGTTCCCATAGACCCTTCCATCCAGACATCATAGGCAACTATCATTGCTTTTGACTACCCTCCAGAACTTGATGGTAAAACTCTATTGTCCAAGACTTCACATACTTGGATCATAGAACATGGTGAAATCAAGCTAGTATTAATCTGGATGCATCATCTCTACTGGCAAGATTTTGTAGTGTTGGAAGGTGGTATGAAAATTACTGGAAGAGAAAAGTAATCATCAGTAATACCCAACTGTTAACTCTGTGAGCTATAATAATGGTTAGCCTGTCAAGTCCACAGGTACAAAAGTGGCAAGAACATCATGAAAGTAATCAACTAATTTCTGATTGGATTTGTTATACCTAGCATGTTATATACCACAAGGAAGAAGAGAGACAACATTTATGGGTTCTAAAGATTTTATTAAATCACCACATAAGTGAGTCACTGATTGAACGGACTTACAGGATGAGGACTCAGGAACCTTGCTTTTTCTGACAGCCCTGAGCAGGGGCAGAAGTAGAGTTTGTAAGTACAAAATTCACAAACATTTGTTGCCAAGTTACAGCTACAATATTCACTAGTGAGAAGTCAGACACTAGGGACTTTCCTTGAGTGTTCCATCATTGTGTACTGACATACAAATTGAGCCTTTCAGTCCAACTGATCAGATTCATTTGTTCCTTTTCTTGTTAGAAACAGCCACAATGCTTCTAAAGAACTAAAGATTCATGATAAATATTGTTATGGTTTACGGAGGAGGTTGGTCAGCTATAGGAAGGTTCTCAACTTGCCTAGGCCTTAGAAACCCGAACTTTATTTCACCCTGCAGGTAAAATGGAATCTGAAGTCAAAATGGCAATACTGAGGCCAAGGTGCTTTTGCCTGCTCCCTTCTGATTTAGGTCCTGTCCCACTCGACAAGATGAAAGCCATACCCAGGAAGATTGTTGAGTTAAAAAGTATGGAAATTCAGATCATATGTCATAGGAGAGAAGCTACTGATATTCTGCAGCTAAATTAATATAATCTTAAATGAATTTGTAATGACTTAATCATTATACCCATAGATGAATGCATCTCTCAATATTCATCTGGGAAGATGTTATTTAACATTCTATTTGTAATAGATTAAGATTAACATGACGACCCACAACTGGTCAAGATGAAGAGAATAAGAGACTACAGATTGCTAGGCCCTAAAGAAAACATACGTACTACACCCCTCCTCCCAAGGCAAAAGGATCACTGTGGAAGGGGGGATGGGTTAAGTGTTGGAAGGAGTGGATGCTATGGAACAATCTTTGTACACTGTAAATATATACTGCTCTCATTTGTTAATAAAGAGCTGACTAGACTATAGCTGGGTGGGAAGAGATTGGGTGGGAGAGCCAGACTAGGGGGATGCTGGGAAGAAGAAGGGCAGAGTCTGGGGAGACACCTTGAGACACAGAGTGAGCAGGATGGGAAATATATAAATAAGGCAAATGGGCCTCCTCAGGGAAGCACATAGATTAATAGAAATGGGTTAATTTAGTTACAAGAACTAGCTAAAAATGAGCCGAGGCTATTGGCTGAGCATTTATAATTAACATTAAGTCTCTGAGTGGTTATTTGGGAACTGGCAGGTGGGAAAGAAAGGTCAGCCTACAGGTGAATGAAAGAAGGAAACATTATTATCTGGTCCATCTGAGCAGCTGTATTATGAACTCATAGTGGTTGGAACAGCATGACCAAAAATATTGTATAAATTAAACCATACCAAATTCCAGCATGAAGAGGGGAGTTAACTATACCATACTACCCCTAGCCACAGAGCAGTGGTTAGCTGTTGGAAGATGGAAGGACAGTTTTCTCTAAGAGTCTGGGCCCTGGTAAGTTGACCATTCTCTGGGGGAAGACAATTCATCTAAGAATACTTGAGCAGAACAAATTGATCTTGAAGGATTTAAAACAACAACAACAATGACGACAACAACAACACACAAAAGTTGGGTTAGTAAGGAAGCAGGGGTGGACCTGGGAATAGTTGGGAGTGTGAATATAATCAAAAGAGTTTTTGTGAAACTCTCAGAGAACTTATATAAATTTAACCCACAAGTTATTAACAAGCCACATCTTTGTGGTATATTTGTTATATGCACACAGGCCCTTTGTGTCAAGCTTATGATTAGGATTTACTTTCTCCAAAGTAAATTTAAGTGACTTCAAATGAAGAACACTTTATTAGGCATGAAATCCACGCTTTCTGTGCAAAACTTGAAGAACTCAGATAGGTGTGATATCAATACTGTTGCTCTTGGATCACTTCTCAGGCTACCCAGGTCTATCCTACCATATTCTACAAACAGTAGTGAAAGAAATCATTGTATCACAAGGAAGGTTCAAGAGCAGACCTGAATTCTATGAGAACTTAATTTGTTCCTGGGTTTAATACATTATTCAGTGTAGGTGGAGTTTTCCTGTCCTGACCACATGCTCCCAAATAATCACTCAAATAATCACCCAAGTAGTCATATAAATCATAAATGCTCAGCCAATAGCTGAGGCTTATTACTAACTAGCTCTTACATTTCAAGTTAACCCATGTTCCTTATTTACACTCTGCCACATGGCAGTGCATTTATTAGCATGGCACTTTCATCTCCTACTCCTTCTACATCTGCCTGGCAACTCCTCTGACTGTGTCTTATTCACACCATAATTCTCAGTTTGGCTTTTGTGGAGGCCCACAAATGTTTCCTAGTGAGATCTGAGCTTGCTTTACCCAACAGGGTTGCACTAGAAGATTGCTTTAACATGTGCATGTTTATAGGTGATTGGAAGGGTCTATACCTGGCTGAGCTAGGGGAAGGTCTTTGCTCCACCCCTTGGCATTTCTATAAATAGCTTTTTAAAAGAGACAGAAGGGGCCAGTGGATAAGGATCCAGGCCCTCCCAAGGTTATCTTGTGTTTCTATCTGTTTCTCTACCCTCTATCCCTTTACCTCTATATTTCAATCTAAATCTCTTATCCCTCACTCCTCAAGAGCTCCCTTTCATAAAAAAGTGGGAGCTGGTCTCTTACGGGCTTTCCTGCCTAACTTTATCCTGTTTACCTATTGGTCAGTCAGCTTGTTTATTAAACCAAACATAGCGACATATATTCACACAGTGTAGAGAGGGTTTATTCCATAGCATTTCACCCTTTTTAACTTTAATATAGTAAAATTATTTATGAAAAAACAGTTGTCAAGTAAGAATTACAGTTACAAAATCCAGTCTATTTACATTTGGCAAAATTAGAGAAAATACTCTATTATTTATCATCTTGGTGAGCCTAAACTTTTATACCTAATTTGCTTTCTATCATAACTAAGGAAACCTAACTCCATCAAATGCCCCAGAAGGATGAAATTTTACCTAATGACAGAGAAATCAATCTGCCTGGACAGTCACCCAAAGTTCCTCTGTAATGTTGGGGAATCCAGTTTTGGCCTACAGGCCTAGAATGTCTGACAGAATTTCCTGTGAAGCAGAGAATTTTGAAGGACTGTCCTACCTTGCCTCATCAAAATTTGGCCATTGCCTTTCTTGTGTCCTGCTGGTCCAGTTTGGACAGTATATTATCAGAAATTGAGGCAAGAGCAGTTTCTTTGCCCACATGGCTAGCTTTTGCCATAAAGAAAACAAGTTCCATATGGAATTTCTTTGATACCCATCATCTTATCTAAAGTAGATTGATACTGCCAGGACAAGGCATGTCTCACTGACATGAAATTCCTTTGGTTATTAAACATATCACAGAAAACTCCAGCCAGAACTTGACTATCACCCTAAATTTTCTGAGCATTCCCAAAGATGACTAGCACCCCAATCAACCGGAAGCATTCTAGAGAACTATGCTCACATTCCCCAAAAATGGATTATAGATGTTTGTCTATTCTGTAGGTCTTTGAAATAGTTAAAGATTGCCTGTCTATCTGAAATATATCTCTGTATGACTGTGAAAACTGAACTAACATAACTTTGCTATTTTAGATGAAAATTAACCTGTATTTCTTAATTATATATATATTATATTTTTAGTGAGCTGTATAAACACAATAACCTAAACAAAAGTAGAAATATGCATACAGTATAACAAAATTAACTTTAACTTTGTATCAATAAACCAAAATCCATATCAATGTAAAATATTTAAGATCAATAGTTGTTTTTCAGATTATAGTAGGTTCAAAAATCTACCCTTTTATCCTATCATTTCTATATTCTATCCCCCATTTTTTCTTTAGAAAGAGATCTTTGAATCTAATTCTTTTGATTAATTTTTTAAACATGACCAATAATAATTTTCAACCAGTTCCCCTAAACAAAGACAAACATCTATAATCCATTTTTGGGGAATGTGAGCATAGTTCTCTAGAATTCTTCCTGTTGATTGGGGTGCTAGTCATCTTAGGGTGATGGTCAAGTTCTGACTGGAGTTTTCTGTGAGGCTGGACCATCTCAGCCTGCAGCCTTGAAGCTGTTCTGGATGCAGAATTTTGAGGAGACTGTAACAGAGGCATTTTAGATATTGGATCACCTACACCATTCATTTTTATTGGTTTCTGGTTTCTTTGCTCTGAAAATACATAAACTTTTAAAGGTCCATACATAGCTGCATTAATACAAGAATAGACTTTACATTGTGTATAAGTCAGCCAAAGATGATTTTTTTATTTTATATTTGTGCAGGAAAAATATGCATCACATGTCTTGAAGTTCTTCTAGGTTTTTTTCTTTATGTTTGTAGCCAGGATTTTCAGTGGGTCTATCTTGATCAAACCTGATCATCTTTAACTTTGAATGAATCCACAACCTTTTATTTTCTGTGGAAATAAAAGCATAATAACCTCTTTCCCAAAGCAGCTTATCTTATGACTTATATTTTGAAGTTAAGACATTTTTTAAATATATAGATTGGTTTAATTTAGCAGCTTTCATAATCCAATGTTTCTTAGCAGCTATTTCTCCTTCCTTGGCAGTCAAAAAATTCAAAGACAACACAGTAACATACAGAATCCAGACTCTCTGTATTTTCCATCTTTATGTGACTTTTTTCTTTTATATTAGTTCACTCCCCTTTTAAAGACTTTATTTTATTATTTTCAAACTATAATTTTTAATTTATAACTGTATTGCTCTTTCTTTTCTCTCTCCTAAGCTTATATATATTTTTTTAACACACTGTAACTCATTTAGAGGTTTTTTTTTTTATCTGAACCTGCTTTACTACATATCTCTCCTTATTTGACCATAAGAGCCAAATTTTAAACTGCTAAGTGTCTTGGCTAGGACCAAAGCCTCTGTTTTGGTGGCTGTCTCCAGTCCACTTGGCTTCCCAAGTGCCTATCTTCATGGCAGAGGTACCAATGAGAGTCAAGCTTACAGGCCCAACTCTGGGATGCTGTTGGATCCGTGCTGCCACCAAGTAGCACACAGCCCACCATACCACAAACACCATTCAAGTGTTCATAGCAGGACTTCCCAAAAGAATAGTCCATGCCACTAACACAAACCAGGAAGCCATTTTTTAAAGGAGCTGTGCCTCTTCTTGCCACTAGCAAATAGAGCCTACCAGGAAGAAAAGATAGTTACTGAGAAGATTCACTTGACTCTGTTTTTGTGTATTTAGAATCCTTTTTTAAAGTTTTTTAGGTCTTATGTGGAAATTCTTGCCCCATGTTGGGCTGCCATAGGTAGTTGGAACTTTTCCTGTCCTGACTGCCTGCCCCCATCCCAGCAGATGCTTCCAAATTACCACACAGAGACTTAATATTATTCATAAATGATCAGCCAATAGCTCAGGCTTTTTGTAAACCAGCTCTTACATTTTAAGCTAACACATATTCCTTATTTATGCTCTGCCATGTGACAGTACCTTTATTATCATGGCACTTTCATCAGGCTGGCAACTCCTCTCACTCTGATCTTCTTCATCCCACCATTCTCAGTTTGCCTTTCCCACCTAACTTTATCCTGTTCAGCTATTGGCCGATCAGCTTGTTTATTAAACCATTTATAGTGACATATATTCACATAGTGTACAGAAGGATTATTCCACAGCAATTTGGCTTATTTCTTCTTTAATGTTTCAATCTTCAGTGAGGATTCAGTTTTACTAATATTGTGTGTACCTTTCTCATAGTTACTTGAGTCCTTGGCCAGTTGTTTAATTGATATAACTAAGAACTCTCTTTTAAATTTGTCCCTTAACTAAGTTTCTCTGCCTTAAGAATGAAGCCATTTAGTGAGAGGAAACACTTCTTCTCCCAATCAGTTCTAATCAGGCTTGCTTTCTTGAGATAACTGAAGGTGTAATTGGCTATACTTTATGTTTCTTTTCTCCTCTCCTCTATTCCCCGTACCCTTCTGTCCTTGAAACTTATACTTAAGAGAAGCATTTCCAACTTTATTTCCTTCTGGTTTCAATATTACCTAAAAATGATGTTTGATTACTACCAGCTACCCATTGAAATATTTCAATTGACCTTACTCAAGCCTATATGGTAAGTCTAACATCCACCCTAGACTGTTCCTAATTTACAAAATGTGACTGACTCTATTTTATTCCACTCCAAATGACTATGTGTTTATAGCTAACCCTGATTAATTACTGCATGTCAGGCACTATATCGAGCACTTTGACAGACATTAATCTATTTGATCCTTACATAGTCCTATTAAATAGATGTTGTTTTTCTCATTTTATAGATTAGAAAACACAAAGGTTAGATAGCTTGCTTCAGTTTAATTATCTAATAAGTGTGGGACAGGAGCCTATGAGTCTGGCTTCCAAAAATAAAGTCTTTTCTCCCCATTCCTAGTTCCAATGAAGTATCCTATCTAAATACCATAACAAGACATGTACAACTTCTTCCATAAGAATAATAAATGGAAACCTTACAACCCCATTAAATGTCAAGTCACCTTCATGGCTTAATGTATATATTTAAATATAAGCAAGCCACTATCCCATTTTCTCATTTTCTGTTAAGTCTTACTCAGGGAGCCTCAGGTTAGAGTCTGTCTTGCTCACTCAGAAGTTGTAGCTATCATGTTCCTACACATTTCTCAAACTGTACTTTACTTCCCTTCCAAGATTTTTGTATTCCCTTAACTTACCAAAATCAAAGTCCTGAGAATCCCCAGCACTACCATTATAAACTTTCCAAACATCAAATTCCAAATCAAAGTAACAACGTAGTAGCTATTCACTTTAATTTTTTTTAATAATTGCTCAGTACTCTCTGAAATATTTTGATGTACTATTTTTCTGGACAGTATAGCACTTCTGTTAAAAAATTATCACAACTTCCAATGTATTCATAATTTGTAGGCCAACTGTTATTAGATAACACTCAAAAGATATCAATAAGAAACCTCCTTTTGCAGGAGGAAAGTGGTTCTATATACCTAGGTTTGAGGATACAAAGAGCAGAAGTGGTGGAGAGAGGAATAACAAAACTTATCAGAGTGCATAATTATGAAGGGAAGTTGTGCTTTGAAGAACAATTGACCTTGTTTAAAATGTCCCTGAAAATATCATTCTTTTTTGTTTTTTACTGATATTATTATTACTATTATTATTACTTATTAATTTTATATTCTGACCCACAGTTTCCTCTCCCTTCTTTCCTCCCAGCACCTCCCCTCACCTCCCTTCTGCCCCCCTAATATCCATTCCTCCTCCATTTATATTCAGAAGAGGGCAGGCCTTCTATGGATATCAATAAAACATGGCATATCAAGTTATAGTAAGACTAGCCACCTCCCCTCATATTAAGACTGGACAAAGCAACCCAGTATGAGGAATAGGGTCCCAAAATCTGGCAAAAGAGTCGGAGACAGCCCCTGTTCCCACTGTTAGAAGTCACATAAGATGATCAAGCCAAACAACTGTAACATATATGCAGAGGGCCTAGGTCGGTACCATGCAGGCTCCCTGGTCTTCAGCTCAGTCTCTGTGAGCCCCTATGGGTACAGGTAAGTTGGTTCTGTGGGTTTTCTTGTGATGTCTTTGATTCCTCTGGCTCCTACAATCCTCCCACACTTTGGCAGGAGTTCCTGAGCTCAGACTAATGTTTGACTGTGGGTCTGCATCTGCTCCTATCAGTTGCTGCGTGAAGCCTCTCTGATGACAAGTGGGCCAGGCACCAATCTATGAGTATAGCAAAATATCATTAGGAATCATTTTGTTGGCATTTTGGTTTGTTTGTTTTTACCAGTCATGTTTGGTTCTATCCTAGATCTCTGGGATATCCAGACTCTGGGTCTTGGTTCCTCAGACAGTGTTAAGGACAGGCTCCAACTTATGGCATGGGTCTTAGACTAGACTAGTCATTTCTTGGCCACTCTCATGACTTCTGTGTCACCTTTACCCCAGCACATCTTATAGGTAGGACAAATCGTAGTTGAAGGTTATTTGGCTGGGTTGGTATCGCAATTCCTACACTGGAAATCTTGCCTGGTTACAGGAGATAGCCAGTTAAGGATATGCGTTACTTAATGCTAGGAGTCACTGTAAGTAACTGCAAAACTCTGGGTGGTTGAAACTGTAAGGAGACAGTTCAGCCCTAGAGGGCGAGGTATCCTGGACACCTGGAGCTACTTAGAACAAGACCTCTGCCCTGAAAGTGTCCCAGACACCTGAAGCTGTTTAGCACAACTCTGATGGTTGGGACTGCAAAGAAACAGCCTGACCTTGGAAAGGAAAATTTTCTGACTTCATGGGAGAGTCAGGCCTGGAATTGCTTCAGCAAGGAAGGGTATCCTGACTCTTCCGGGAAGTCAGGATATACCTGGTATGATGGGGGATGGTCTCCCCGCAGGACACAGCAATCCTGCTCCTCTCCTGGAGAGCCACAATCTCTGGCTCAGTGTTACCAGCTCTCTCTTGCTCAGTCCACTATGGGACGTTTTAGCAAGGTTCTTCTGTTCAGCTCCCCTTTGCTCAGTCCACTATGGGATGTCCCAGACAGGTTCTTCTAATCACCAGTCAATGAAGGTCTTCACCCAAAATCTTTTGAGAAAGAGGTTTATTTGGGAAGGAGGAGTCCAGGAGAGTAGCTGACTCTACCAGGGTGGAGAGAACAACTCACAACTGACTGGGCAGGGCGGTTTATATAGGATGTCTAGGGGGCGGAGTCAACTGTGATTGGCTAGTTCATTTTCTGCCTAGGGATTGACCTGTTTTGTGAGCAAGGGGCAGAGTTTTCAGGGCCAAACTGTGTTTCTTTCATTGGCCTTTCTTGGCTTTTTGACACTACCTCTAAGGCCAGGGCACATTCCTTTCACTGACTTTGATTCTAGGGGCCAAGAGTGTTATTTTGGTACTAGTTTCAGAGTCAAGGCATATTTCCTGGGTTCTGGGTTTGGGGATAAAGTGTTCATTTCTCTGGCTCAGGTCCCAAACACAGGCTGTGTTTCTTTCCCTGGTCCTGGACCCTAGGGCCAGGATTCTGCTGTCCTGTTCTATGATTGGTTGATTTCACAAGTCAGTTGGACAGGGGCAGAGATGGCTCTGATCTGAGCTAAACTGTGTTTCTCTTACTGGCTTTATCTGAGCCATCCTTCCCTAATTCTGGGCTCCAGGGTCAGGGTGGGTTTCTCTAGCCAGTCCCTTTTCCCTACAGTCACCCTTGTAGGTCCTTGGGAGTTTCCATTGCATTATGTTTCTGCCTCACCACAAAATGCCAACCTTTTGCAGTCCTCTCTTTCAGTACTCTACCCCTGTGTGCCCCCACCAACCTGATCCCTCCTATTCCCATCCCTATAAGCACTCATACTACCCACAAAATCTATTCTATTTCCCCATCCCAGGAAGATTCATGCATCCCCTTTGAGCCCTTCTTGTTATTTAGCTTCTCTGGGAATAGTAGCATGATTATACTTGACTTTACAACTAATATCCACTTATGAGTGAGTATATATTATATTTTCTTTTTGGGTCTGGGTTACCTCACTCAGGATCATGTTTTCTAGTTGCATTCATTTACTTACACATTTCATGATATTGTTTTAAACAGCAGAGTAATACTCCATTATACAAATGTCCCACATTTTCTTTATCCATTGTTCAGTTAAGGGAACATCTAAGTTGTCCCAGTTTCTGACTATTATGAATAAAGCTTCTATGTACATAGTTGAGCAAGTGTCCTTGTGGTATGATTGAGCATGCTTTGGGTATATACCCAAGAGTGGTATTGCTAGATCTTGAGGTAAATTGATTCCCAGTTTTCTGAGAAAGCTACATATTTATTTCCAAAGTGGCTGCACAAGTTTGCTCTCCCACCAGCAATGGAGGAATGTTCCCCTTGCTCTACATCCTCTACAACATGATTTGTCACTTGTGTTTATGATCTTAGCCATTCTGACAGGTATAAGATGGAATCTCAGAGTCATTTTGGCTTTCATTTCCCTGATAGCTAAGGGTGTTGGATATTTCTTAGTGTTTCTAGACCATTTGGGATTCCTTTATTGAGAATTCTCTATTTAGATCTGTAACCTATTTTAATAGATTATTTGGTTTGTTGATGTCTAGTTTTTGAGTTCTTTACATATATTGAGTATCAGGCCTCTGTCATGTGGGGTTGGTGAAGATCTTTTCCCATTCTGTAGGCTGTCATTTTATCCTATTGGTGGTATCCTGTGCCTTACAGACACCTTTCAGTTTCTTGAAGTTCCATTTATTAATTGTCACTCTTAGTGCCTACACTATTGGTAGTCTGTTCAGGAAGTAGTCTCCTGTGCCAATGTGTTCAGACATACTTCCCACTATCTTTTCTATCAGGTTCAGTATATCGTGCTTTATGTTGAAGCCTTTAACCCACTTGGACTTAAGTTTTGTCCAGGGTGATTGATATGGCTCTACTTGCATTCTTCTACATGCTGACATCCAGTTATGCCAGCACCGTTTGTTAAGAATGCTTTCTTTTTCCATTGTATAATTTTGGCTCCTTTGCCAAAAATCAGTTTGGATTTTGGGATTTATGTCTACATCTTTGATGAAATTCAATTGACCCATCTATCTGTTTTTATGCCAATACCATGTAGTTTTTATTACTATGGCTCTGTAGTAGAGCTTGAAATCAGGGATGTTGATACCTCCAGAAGTTCTTTTTTGTACAAGTTTGCTTTAGCTATCCTGTTTTGTTGTTTTCCCATATGAAACTGAATATTGTTCTTTCAAGGTCTATAAATAATTGTGTTGGGTTTTGATGGTGATTGCATTGAATCTGCAGATTGTTTTTGGTAAAATGGCATTTTTACTATGTTAATCCTATCAATCTATGAGCATGGAAAGTTTTTCTATCTCCCAATATCTTCTTCAATTTATTTCTTCAAAGACTTGAAGTTTTTGTCATACAAGTCTTCCCTTTCTTTGTTAGAGTTACACCAAGATATTATATATTATTTCTGGCTATTGTGAAAGTTGTTGTTTCTCTGATTTCTCTCTCAGTCCATTTATAGTTTGTATATAGGAGGGCTACTGGTTTTGTTTTGTTTTGTTTTGAGTTAATCTTGTATCCAGCAACTTCACTCAAGGTGTTTAACAGCTGTATGAGTTCCCTGATAGAATTTTGGGGGATGCTTATGTATACTATCATGTATCATCTGCAAATAGCTATACTTTTTCTTCCTTTCCAATGTGTATCCCCTTGATTTATTTTAGTTTTATTGCCCTAGCTTTAATTTCAAGTATTGTATTGAATATATATGAATAGAACGGACAGCCTTGTCTTGTTTCAGATTTAGTGGAATTGCTTTGAGTTTCTCTCCATTTGATTTGATGTTGGCTGTTGGCTCGCAGTACATTGCTTTATTATGCTCAGGTGTGTCCCCTGTATCGCTGATCTCTCAAAGACTTTAATCATGAAGCGGTGTTGGATTTTGTCACAGGCTTTTTTGATCTAATGAGATGATCATTTTTTTTATCTTTTAGTTTGTTTATATGGTTGATTATATTGACAGTTTTTCATATATTGAACCATCTCTTCATCTCTAGAATGAAGCCTATTTGAACATGGTGGATGATATTTTTGATGTCTTGGATTCAGTGTGCGTAGCAAAAATTCTAACTGGTCTTAATAATAAAAATCTGGAGTCAGATATCAGGGTGAATCTGATATCTGAAAGCTGAAAGATCAGAGAAGCAGAACAGTCAGCCACTAGAAAGACTTCTTACCTCTCAGAATCCTCAGATTGAAAGAGCTGAGCTCCTATCTCCACCCTGCCTTATCACTTCCTCTCTCCCCTCAGCCATATCATTTCCTGTTTAGTCCTCCCAAGTACTGGGATCAAAGGCATGAGATCCCAAGTGCTGGGATTAAAGGTGTGTGTCACTACTGCCTGACCTTTAGTGGCTAGCTCTGCACTCTGATATTGAGGTAAGCTTTATTTATTAGAGCACAAACAAAATATCACATTTCCCCTTTTTGTCTAAAATAAAAGTTATAACTACCATAAGAAAAACCATATACAATAAGTATAATAACTATATATAATATATACAGGCAATAAATACATCAACAATGTCTAATTCATTAACAATTGACAAATTCAGAGAAAATACTCTATCTTTATCCTATCTTGGTGAGTATAAAAGGTTGTATGTAATTCATTTTCTATTCTAACTTGCATTACCAAAACTATATTTTTATGTCTCTCAACCTTACATACTTTATAACTCTTTAGTGAATTTCTTTTCTGAATCTGATAACAAGGAAAACTATAACTATAACTATAAAGTCTTCAACTCCATCAGAGACCCAAGGAGGAAATAATATTACCTGAGTAAGCAGGAAGTGCAAGCAAGTGACTTAAAAAAAAACTGAGAAATGACAGAAACAGCTGGCTTCATGGACAGTCATCCAAGGTTCCTTTGCAACGTGGGGGCATCTATTTTTGGCCTACATGCCTAGAATATCTGACAGCCTCATCTGTGAAGAAGGATTTTTCTGTAGGGCTGTCCTCCTTGTCTTTGCAATGTTCGGCAGTCCTTTCTTTTGTTTCCTGTCTCATTTGCACAGCATACTGTCAGCAGTTGAAGCAAAGCCATTTTCTTGCCCAGTGGCTATTTTTTGCCACAAAGAATGAAACAAATGCCACAAACAATTGTAAAGCATTTTTTAGTCTTAAAGTTAGTTTAGATTTGAATGGTCAGTCATACTGGTTGATGAACTATCACTTCTTCTAATCAAGAGGTCTCTCTTGTTCTGTTTTTTCCTGAAATTTTTATTTTCTAAATTTTGTCTTCTAAGGCTCATCTATCATCCAGAGCAGTATGGTTTTTTACAATAGGCATTAGGTCATTTAATTGCTTTTGGAAGGAGTCTCCTCCACAATGACAGGAAATTACAGAACCAAATTTGACATTGGGGCCTTCAAGAAGCCCCTCAAGGCATTTCCTGATGGCAGAGGGTTACCTTGACTGTCCTTTGTTGATCTACATTTATTAATCCAATGTCTGCCTTTGCCACACCTTCTGCATACTCCAGAAGGGAGGAGCATTCTGTTGGGATTATTCTTAGAAAAAAAAATTCTTTCTGGGAATGCCCTGTTTACAAGCCTTTTTTAGTTGACCTTGTTTACCACAATTGAAACACTTGACATTTCGATTTTTCTTCAAACCCCTGGAAATCACTTCCTCTATCCAAGTATCACCATGGTTATGAGATTCAATATTGACTGTATCTTGGATTCACTCCTCTAAGGATGCTGATCTTGCCTTTAACAACCTAATTATCATTTTGCATTGTGTATTAGCATTTTCAAAAGCCAGAGATTCAATTATTATTTGTCTAGCTTCTGCATTTGGTATCATTCTTCTTACTGCTGAAGTCAATCTTTATAGGAAATCAGTGAAGGTTTCTTTTGGGCCCTGTATTACTTTAGTAATTGATTTAATTTTCTTTCCTCCTTCCCAAGCATTCAAGGATGCTACATAGCATAAGGTCAGGGTGTGGTCATCATATAAAGATTGCCTTTCTACATTAGCATTATCTCTTTCTCCAAGAAGTTGCTCTTGGGAGATTTCCATACCTCTAGCCTTACTTTGTTGTTCAATGATCTAAGCCTCATCTTTCAACCAGGTTCTCCATTGTAATTGAGGACCAGCTCCAAGACTGCTATAACCAAGTCTATCCAGTCCTAAGGGATAATTCTATTACAAGTGGACTACAAGGTTAACATCTACTTCACAAAAGGTGAATGCATGTCATATGATACTATCACTTCCTTGAATCTCCTCAAATCTAACATTTACACAGGAGTCCATTCAGCTCTTACACAACCTTAGGGATATCTATCATTTGGCAGTTCCTGTAAGGTTACTGGATAAATTAAGCTTGGCTGTTTGAAAACCTTAGGCTGTTCCTCTCTAACCTTATAATGCAATGCTGAGATTGGATCTCCTTTAGATTCCTTTAGATTCCTTTGTCTGGGTCTGAATATCTCTATGATCTGTTTAAAACATTTTTCTAAAGATTTTATCTTGGCACTCATATTGACCAACTTTTTAAATGATCAAACAGATAATATTTATAAATGACATTATGTAAATCCCATCTAAATTAATTATCCTCTTATCTAATTGTTCCATTTTCAAATCATTCACCATGTAATCATGCAACTCTCTCTATTGTAATGGTGTTTCCCATTTTTTAATGTTTGAAAAAACTCTCTCCTTTTTTTTCAAACTAATTCCTTCCTTTAAGAATTCCCAATTGTCTCACCAAATCTGCCAATGATGACTATTCAGATGTGAGGCTGACTGCTTCTGTGTAGAACAGTAGAAGCCTGAGCAGGTTTTCAAGCCTAGTGTGTCCAGGGAAAGCCCACAACCCACCAGAAGAAAAGAAGTCAAAGAGCCAGCCATCTGCATGGAGAAATGTTCAAAAGAAGCTAACTCCTGTGGCGTTTGGAGCCCAAAAGCCTGTGTGTGGAGTTTGTTGCAGAAAGGCTGTGACAGAAAAATCCCAACTCGCTCAGAGGCTTAAGGAAAACCTTAGGTGGTGGGGTTGTGACTCAGGCTACATGTAGCTCTGGCCTGTGCCAGTGGCTGCAAAGTCACAGGCAAGTGACTTTTTCATGTATTCATGCCTTAAAAGTGGGATGCCAGATGTAGCACAAATTCTAATTGGTCTTAATAATAAATATCTGGAGTCAGACATCAGGGTGAGAGCTGAAAGACCAGAGAAGCAGAACAGTCAGCCACTAGAAAGACTTCTTACCTCTTGGAATCCTCAGACTGAAAGGGCCCAGCTCCTGTCTCCACCCTGCCTTATCACTTCCTCTCTCTGCCCAGCCATATCACTTCCTGTTTAGTCCACCCAAGCGCTAGGATTAAAGGCATGTGCCTCACAAGTACTGGGATCAAAGGCATGAGATCCCAAGTGCTGGGATTAAAGGTGTGTGCCACCACTGCCTGACCTGGCTAGCTGTGCACTCTGATATCCAGGCAAGCTTTATTTATTAGAGCACAAACAAAATATCACCACAAGTGTGTGAGTATTTGAGTAATTTTGCATCAGTGTTCATGAAGGATATTGGTCTGTAATTATTTTTCTTTGTTGAGCCTTTATATGGCTTGGGTATCAGGGTGACTATGGACTCATAAAATGAATTTGGCAATGTTGCTTCTGTTTCTATTTTGTAGAATAGTTTGTGGAGTATTTGTATTAGGTCTTCTTTGAAAATCTGGTAGAATTCTGTGCTAAAGCCATCTGGCCCTGGGCTTTTTTTGGTTGGGAGATTTTTAATGACTGCTTCTATATCCTTAGAGGTTATAGATCTATTTAAATCTATTTAAATCTTGATTTAACTTTGGTAAATGATATGTATCAAGAAATTTGTCCATTTCTTTTAGATTTTTCCGTTCTGTTGAGTACAGATTTTTGAAGTAGCGCCTAATGATTCTTTGGATTTCCTTGGTGTCTGTTGTTGTGACACCTTTTTCGTTTCTGATTTTGTTAATTTCAATATTCTCTCTCTGCCTTTTAGTTAGTTTGGGTAAGAGTTTGTCTATCTTGTTGATTTTCTCAAAGAACCAACCCTTTGTTCCACTGATTCTTCATATTTTTCTCTTTGTTTCTAGTTTATTGATTTCAGCCCTGAGTTTATTTCCTGCCATCTTTTCTCTTGGATGCATTTGCTTCTTTTTGCTCTAGATCTTTCAAATGTGCTGTTAAGTTGCTAGTATGAGATCTCTCCAAATTCTTTATGGAGAATTGGTGCTATGAATGTTTTTCTTAGCACAGCTTTCATAGTATTCCATAAGTTTAAGTATGCTGTGCATTAGTTTTTGTTGAATTCTAGGAAGTCTTTAATTTTCTTGTTTTTTTTTTTCTGCCTTGACCTAATGTTCATTCAGTAGAGAGCTGTTCTGTTTCCATGAGTTTGTAGACTTTCTGTTGTTTTTGTCATTGTTGAAATCCAGCTTTAATCAGGGGTGGTGAAAATATCATTCTTAACACTATATTTGAGAATTAAAGATCAGTTAGAAAGAGTAATAATCAGGTAAACTGGAGAGAGACGGGAAAGCTTCAAAGGTCAAAATTTTACAGGCTTTCAGGTATTTCATGTCAGTTCTTGAGAGGTTGCTACAAATAATTTTTAAAACACTCAGAAAACATATGTTCAAATATGATAAAATTAAGGAACTCATATTTCCTAGGTATGGATTAAGACTACAACTAATATCTAAGAAAATAAGTTTGTCCCTCAAATAATGATATCCATAATAGTTCTTTTACGTAAATAGAGATTGGAAAATTTTTAAAGTTGACTCTTTTATCTCTACATCTTCCTTTTTATCCCATTCTATAACATACCTATATGAGACACTTGGTTATGATTAAATAAAATGGATTTTAGAAGTTACATTCTGTCATTAAAAAATCATAGGTCAAATCAGCAATATCAAAATCTCTTGTAAGAATACATAGTGGCTTTCAGGCTGGTAGTACATGATTGTAATTTAAAAGTTAAGTAATTTGTCATCAAAAGAAGATGTGGTCATAACTAATACATAGAAGACAAAGCATCATTGTCAGAAACACCCAAGACAGTAGTAATGAGCATAGGCAACTGTTACAGCATTAAGTAAAGGGCAGTAAAAGTATGTGGTATAAAGGTCAGACCTATGATTCTTAATGTTTCAAGCTTAAATTTAAAACTTGGTTTAGAAAATATGATGTGTGATACACTAAGTTAGTCACTGAAAAATTCAATTTTATCACTAAAACCAAATTTATAGTGATTGGTGAGATGACTCAGTCAGTAAAGTGATTGCTGTGTAAACAGAAGGACCTGAGTCAGTCCCCAGTATCCATGGGAAAACATCTGACTTCAGTAGCTTCCATCTATGAATATAGTGCTGATATGTTGAGACACGCGGTAGTCCGATGTTCTTTGGTCAGTCAATTTGGCCAGTTGATAAGGTCCAGGGTGAGTTAGGAACCTGTATCAGAAACTACAGTAAAGAGAGATAGAGAAAGTGATCCAATATCAATCTTTGGCCTACAGACAGACAGACACACATATACAAATCCATGCACACAAACACAAATACACACAATGCACACAAATACACACACACACAAATACACATACACATGCAACCCCCCACAGTCTTTCAATATTTACTAGAGTTTCACTAAATTAAACAACAAAGTATATAAAATACTGTCCATAATGCCTTATATAAAAATAGACACTTGATAAAAATGATGAAAATTTTAAGGTAGCCACAAACCTTCTTACCATTCATAAACACTCTTCATCACCTTACTTTAAAATTTCCAGGAACCACTAAATATGATGGGACATCACTCTTTGTTTCAGATTTCTTTTTTTCTACAAGGATTAACAGGGATATTTTGCTCAGTAGGCCCAGCGAAATCAAGTGGGTTCTTTAAAATTAGATGTATCCTCTTGCTGGCTTCAAAACCTAAGTGAATTGCCATTTCCCGAGTGTGAGAAGGGTCATGGCCGAGGACTTGAGGGAGACTTTAACTTACTGAGGAGGTCCCGAGATGAGGCCCAGAAAGACAACAAGGACCTCATTCAACTGTATGTAAATGATTTCTTCCAAGAATCAGTCATTTTAGCAAAGTATCCCAACCATAGATGTTGCCCTGATAATGGCACAATAATGTCATTCTGTTGAGGCCCTGAACAGAGAACTAAAGTGAGCCAAACTTGGGTCTCTAATATGTGGGAACCATCAATAAAAAATGAGTGCTTTCAAAACCTATTGTTATGACAGGTATAACCATGAAGGAAATGATATAAATAACTGTTATCATCGTGACAGTGCCACTATTACTACAATTTAAATCATGTCACTTCATTCCCCCTTCTTAGTCTAGGATTATTGCAGATGAAGTTAACATCCCACATAAATTTTTCCAGAAGCAAAGTATACTGGTCAACCCAATGTAATTATTGACTTTGTTTGGTATTTCATTGCAAATTAAGTCATTGTAATACTTGAGATGTCACAGACTCTGGAAGCAAGAATTACTAAACTAACATTCACTTCCTTTATCTGAATTTTTTTCACCCTAGTTAATTCAATTTTCAGGCCAAGAGTGAGGAATTATCTCCAGGACCCTCATGGTTGAAGGAAAGAACTGATTCCTATAAGTTGTCTTCAGGTTTCCAGACATGTGTTATTGTATACACACACCCATATACCTGTGAAGACACAAACACATAGTTATGTGTGTGATAGACAACAATGCTATACAAATATTTCATCACTGTTTTGAAATTTCTTGTAACAGTTTCTACTCAGTGACATATAATTGAGTTCACTCTATTTTAGACTGAAGCAATAAAAAGCAGTAAACTGGTGCTCCACTCTGTCTCTTCCCTAGCCAAGTCATCAAAAAGGAAATCATATGGTCCAGTTGAAGTAGGTATAAGATGTTAATGCCATTATTGGGGTAGCTCCTACAATAACTCGCCAGGCAGTATCCTGCATTCAGCTTTTACTGAATGTCAATAATGAATAAAGAAATAAACTTTTGTCACATTAAGATTCCAAAGGTAACATTTTACTGCATCATAACCAAAAGTATCCTAATATAGGATAAATTAATAGATATGGACATTAGAGTCACTCATTTCAAGGATAGGCAACAGCAATTATACCAGCAAGTGACGCCTGGAAATAATGAGAAAACACAAGCTCCAGCTATACTTCTGTAGAAATGAAAAACAGTAGCCAATGCTATTTTTCTTATGATCTTAAAGGCAATTTCCGAAGTATCCCACTATCCAGTATGATATAAACATTGTTCAAAGTAGATATTATATATAATTTTAAGTTAGCACGTCTATTTCTGGGTTTTCTTTGAAGTATCACATCCCTAAATGATGTGAATTTAGGAATTTATTTTACTTCATTAAGATTAAGCTTTGTACATGTGAAGACTTGAGGTGCTCAGCTTTATCAGTTGTTATGATTTATTACACATTACAGTGTGAGCACTGTATATATTTTGAAACTCCCAACAATTATTCATCTAGTCAGCTTGATCCATAAGTATGCTAGAAATAAGTATTTTTATAATGTTTTCCATTTTTCTCATTTTGTTCTAATGTTCTGAGTTTACAATATTTCCCATGTCCTTCATATTGTTGACCAAATACATACATACATATATATATATATATATATATAATTAAATATGTACCATTGGAATAATTAGAAGAAAAGATAAATATGTTTCTTGTATTCAGTGTTTGAACATATGTTGGGGAATAGCTGGGATGTAGACAGAAATAGCTAAGATGAAAAGTAATGAATGGCATACACCTCAAAAAAAGTGAGGGCTTTTGTGCTGTTATAGAGGATTAGTAATTTATATGGCAGTGGCATATAGGATGGACTAGAAGAATAACTAAATGTTGGGAATGCAGCCAGGAGTTTACTTTCAAAAGTCACACAACAAATCTACCCCATGGGATGCCAAGATGACTCCAAGATGAAAAAACTCTAGTTTTTTCCAGTGTCCACATGAGGGAAGGACATAACCAAATGCCCAGTTGTCCCCATACATGTATTATGTCACACATGCTCATACACACACACAAATGAGCAATAAGTAAGTAAATAAATGTAAAAGCAATCAATCGTTTTCAACTCAACAAATATCTACTGAATAATGACTATGTCATGAGTACTGTTCCAAGTGATACTAACGGAATGGTGAACAAAAGATTGGTAATGTCCTTTTTGAGCCTCTAACAGCTTATCTTCTAGTACTGAGGACAAAAGCTATACAAAAGGGGACTATGCAACAATGCAGGATTTCATTGTATCTGTCTTAATATGGATGGTTAAAAAGAAGGAATTTCTAGAAAATTCTATCCCTAAGTGTAAGTAACATATAAAACAGAATGACCTTGAAAAAAAAAAGCTGTATTTACTCATTTCATACGTGAAATGACTTTTGCAAAAGGTTTGCAAGTACCTTCCTGGGATTTTTGTGTACATGTTCATTGCAGACATTGAGCTATAATTTTCTTTTTTTTTATTGGGATTCTGTCTGGTTATCCTTGAAGGGTGATACTGGCTTCATAAAAAGAATTTAGAAATGTTCCTTCTCTTTCTATTTTACATAATGAATAGAGCAGGGTTGTTATTTAATCTTTGAAGTCTTAAGAATTCTACATTAAATCCATTTGGTTTTTATTTTCACTTTTGGGATTTATTCTTTATATCATTGACTATTTGTTTATTTGTTTGATTGATTGATTGATTTTTTGTTTTATTAACTTCATTCTGATTTTGATTATCTCTTGCTGTCTGCTTTTTTGGGTGGTGTTGTTCTTGTTTCTCTAAGGCTTTTAAATAGATCATTAAGTTGTTAATTTGAGGTCACTCAAACTTTTTGATATGAACATACACCGCTATAAACTTTTCCTCTAGGACTACTTTCATTGTGTCTTATAGATTTTGATATGCTTTGTTTTTTATTTTTATTCAATTCTGGTAATTTTTAACTTTCTTTCTTGATTTATTCTTGACCTAATTATCATTGTGTTGTTTAGTTATCATGAGATTGTATATTTCCTGGAGTGTCTATTGCTTGATATTCATCTTTATTCCATTGTGTAGAAATGGACTTTATTCCATTTCAGATAGAATGAAGATATGGTTTCAATTTTCCAATATTTGTTGAGACTTGCTTTGTGTCTTAATATGATTTATTTTGGAGAAAGTTCCATGGTATGCTTAAATAGAATAGTTTGCAAAAGAATCATGACAGTTTGGAATGGTGACCTGCCCAGTATGAATATGATTAATTAATATGATTAATATATTAATAATAACAAATATTCATGCTTTAAGGGAGCAGGATATATTGCTGCATTTGTTACTTTAGTGTTGGTCTGACCAAAACACCTAATAGGAACAATGGATAGGAAAAGATATTTGTTTCAACTTCAGTTTCTCATGGTGTGTCAAGGCATGGCAGTGACAGTAACTTAGTCTGTGGAAGTGGGGTTGCAAGACTGTAGGTGTTCACACCATGACTGTTAAGCAGGCAGGCAGTGAGGTTGGATCCAGAAGTGGGTATAACCTTAAAAGGCTTAGTTCTACTTATCTACTTCCATTGTCCAGGTTTTGTCTCCTGAATTCCCCATAGCCTTCAAAAGAGTAACACACGTAGGCTCAAGAATCCCAAGCATTAGTCTGTAGAAGATATTTGAGATTCAAACCATGACAGTTATACAAATATACTTTGAGCCTCAGAGATGACATCAGAGTGGATTTGTAAAAGGGTGCTCGGATTTTCTTCATCAAAATGGGAGGAAGTCCAAAGCCAAGTCTTAGTTGATGAAAAAGGTGATGAAGATGGCCTTCATCTGTCTGAGCAGTTGTAATAAGATAGTACAGACTTAATAGCTTTCAAATAATTAAAATTTAATTTCTTATAAATTTGGAAGGGGGAAATCAAAAATCAGTACAACAGAAGATCTAGGGAAAGCCTGATCCTCACAGATGGTGCCATCTGGATGTCCTCATATGGAAAAGGACAAAAGAAAAGAGACGGAAAAACACTGTGTCCTCACACTGTTGCAACTATCACAGTGGAAGAACAAGTGTTTAAAGTAGTTAGGTCTCCTCAGCTCTTTCACAAGGTCCTTGTCTGTGCCTGTGCATGGGCCCTCTCTACTGGACACTTCAGGAAAGACCCCATCTCTCAACAGCATCACGATGGAGACTGTTACACTGCACATATCCCGAGGGATATTCAAACCAAGCAAATGTTATTTAAAAACTCCAGTTTCCACAGTTGTCATCCAAACTCAGTAAAATACAAGAACTTACAGAGTTGAAACATGAAAAGAGGAAATATGAGATAAAAAGACAGTATTATAGAAATACATGAAGTAGATGTGAAGAGGAACAAGTTGGCTTACACTGGAAGACACGTGTTTTGAAACATTTTATTCGTTCTTTGAGAATTCCATGTAAGATATTTTAGATCACAGTCCTCCTCCCACCGTTACTTTTCAAAGATCCACCGTCCCCACCTCTGCTTCCCAACCCACTTTGTGTCGTTTATTCTTTTCTCATCAAGAACATGCTTGGTATTTGAATATTCTTGAATGTGAGGATGAAGTTTACTTCCTGGAAAAAAGTTCTATCAAAAGGTAACAATACAGCTAGGCATAGTGATATGCTACTTTTTCTCAGCACACAGGGGCTAAGGCAGGAGAATCAAAGTTTAGAGATCAACTCCAACAAGTCAATGAGCTCCTGACTCAAAAATAAAAAGAAAGGAGGGTAATGTTGAACATAAACACATGTAAAAATATAAAAATAAGTATACATGTTGCAGAATATTAGTATACATGCAAAGATGTGTCTCTGCCTGAAGCACCTTCTGATTGGTTTAATAAAGAGCTAAATGTCCAAAAACTAGGCAGTGCACAATAGGTGAGACTTCTAGGCAGAAGCAGAGAGAAACTGGGAGAAGGAATCTAAACATGGAATTTTGCCTGCAGACTCAGAGCAAATTGGCTGTGCCTTACTAATAAGAGGTAATCAAGCCATATGGCAGAACATTGATTTAAAAAAAATTCAGTTAATTAAGTTATAAGAGCTTGTTGGTAAAAAAAAAAACAAAAAACCAAAAACCAAAAAACCTAAGCTAAGGTCAAGCTTTTATAACTAATAAGTCTCTGGGTCATTCATTATTTGTGGGCTGGTGGTCCAAAGACAGTCCAACAAGAAAGCTGGCGACACACACATGTACATAGTCAACAATAGCAGGCAGGGGATGGTCCAGAAGTATTTGTATAGGGCACATCATATATATTATTAATTTTAGTAAAAATGGATTAATAACCACAAGACATATTTAAATACCTTATATAACTCTCCTTTTTCTTTGTCAAGGTTCTCAATTTTTGTTTGAATAAAAAGCATTCTTCTGAGTGCTTGCATTTTTATAGCAGTGTTTTTCAGGTATTTCAATTCTCTTCATGAGCCTTTAGTTCTTTGTAGACTGCATATGACATACCAGGGTGCAGCATGCATTTCAGCATGAGCTCTAAGTCCAGAGCCCGCTTTCATGTTTTGTTCCGTGATCATCACTGTGTATGAATAAAAGCAAAATGCGGTAAATATTCAAAACATATCTCTCTGTGAAAAATGCCAAATGTAAATCTAACAAAATACAGCACAGATGAAAAAAGATGTCATTTTTAATGATGGCACTCAAAGGAACACATTTAAATTCTTTGAGAATAGTAATCCCTTAGCAATGTTCATCTCTTTTATTTTGCTGGCTTATGTTTCATATCCTAAGTTTCTTTACTTTAAAACAATTTGCCATTTTCACAGATGAGATAAAACAGAACTCAAACTTAGTTCTTAAATATTTTCATAATTACCATTTTTATTTGAATAATTAACACTATGACCACAAGGTAACTTCTGTCACCACATAAGGTTGACTTGAGTCAGTAGGTAGATTCTGAAGCAACAGTGTTTGTTGAGCTCTAGTCTGTTAATTGAATGTTTGGAGGTGGAGAGCATGCTAAGAAAGAGATTATTGGCAGAATCACATTTACAACAGGAAAATAAAATATATAGGAATAAATTTAACCAGAACAGTAAAAGAACGTCCTGATGAAAAGTTTGTATAACTCCAGAAAGGCATGGGAAGAGACACTGGAAACTGGAAAGAACTTCCACACTCATGGATGGGGAAGAGTCAAGCCGAGCCTGACCCAAAAGCTTCTCTGAGGATTAGCTTTCGTAATGCCTGCCAAGGGAGGAAGGCTTACAAGAGTCTGACTCAGCTGCGATCCCATGATCACAATGATCAGCATGGCAAGACATTTATCAAGGTGAAGCAGTGGTACAAAACTTGGCTGTAACCAAGATCGCCATAAATTTTACTCAAGGTTCACTTAACAGGTGGGAGATCATTCCTAGTGCTGAAAATCCAGCCAACCACCAGTGGCTAGTGTGGTCATAAAAGTCAGTGAAAAACCTACTCCTGCTGCTTTTCTAAAATAGCACTTAAACCCACAGATACAGTTGTCACTCCATCATCAAAAAAGCTTCTCTTCAACACAGACTGGAGAACAGTAGAGAAAGTGTAAACCACTGAAACTGCACAGAAAATCTGACTCCAGCTGATTTGTCTACAGCATAACCTTTACCCCTAAGGCTCAGGGAGTAGCTTGGAAGAATGAGCAGATAGATTGTAATAGCAAGAGTACTGGGAAGTTTCTGAATGACCAATTTCTAAATATGTCAAGGAAGCTGCTGTATAATTGAAATCTCAAATATGAATGCTTATACCAGACCTGGGCAATTATAATACAATTTGACATGACAATGTGAATGTGGAAAGTATATGGGGCCCCACCCCTACAAGAAAAATTACATGCATTGAAAAACTGTTGGGAGAGAAGAAACTAGACTTTTCTGGATATGAGCATCCTGAAGAGTTACCCAATAGTAAGTGGTCAGCCCTATAAAATACTAAATATGCAACACTAAATAAACTCAGCTGGTTTCATATATATATATATATATATATATATATGTATAGTTGCATATATATGTATTATATGTAATATATATATATGTAACACAATATATCTGAAAGGGAACAGGTGGCAGGCAGTGGGGCATGGCAAGGGCTAGAGGAGAAAAAGGGAGGACAGAAAATGATGCAGTTATGTTTTGTGTAGTTTTTAGCCATTATTGAGGAAATTTTACTTTGCAACAGATGGAGAGCAATACAGAAAACCACAACCAATCAAAACGCAGAGTTGTGGGACCCAGTACCAGTGAATATGTCTACAAAATACTTGAGCACCTACAGCTCAGGGAACATTGTGGAAGAGGGGGCAGAAAAATTCTAAGAGCCTGAAGATGGAGGAGTTTGCTGCAACATTGTGTCTCCTAGTATTGTCAGAAGCTACATGCATAAAGTAGATTAATGCCTTACTCTCCATTACCAAAGAGGCATAAGTACATAATTGGAGTCAGTGCTTCTGGACTGTGCCCTAAATCTGACAGCCTAAGGACATATTCTCAGGATAATTGCTTTTCTCACCAAAGAGAATTTCATGATTCCATTTATTCAATGACAAGTTTTTTTCTCTTAATGTGTTCATAAGTAACATTTACTTTCCATTATTCCTTGTGGCCACATGAGCATTTCCTTGTGTATTTCTATTAATAGTTCCACATGCCCATGCCTCCCTTAATAACTCTGGAATTATAATAAAGTGATTAGAAGTCCTTATCCCTGTGGTTGCCTCTGCTAAATGATGTGAAAATACCCCTCCTGCTGGGATTAACCCACAAGCAGAATCCAAATAACCCACCAAAACTACATCTGTGGTAACTTGACTATCCTTGCTCTTGCTACTTTTCCTGACCATCCAATAAGATCTTTATTTTTCCCTCAAATCTCTAAATATCTTCATGATTATTTATTTGTGGCACATCTCTTATACAGATGAAATCAGGTTGATTGGTTGTCCAGTTGTTGCCTATTGGAAGTCTCACCTGTCACTCTGAAATCTCACATCTTCTTAATTAATGTGTTGACACATGACAGGGTCATGTTACCTTAACTTGGGTATTCATTAAGTGCTCAATTATGGGACCTAAGTATTCTGATGCACAAAGGTACAGCAATGCTCTCACTGAGAAAAAGTGTGCCAGTAAGCCTAAGAAAGCAGGCAGCAGAATCATGAAAAGTAGTTTTGCAAAGACTGGGAGGGAATTTACAGTGTAAAACGCCTAACCTGCTCAGCAGTTTTACAAATCATTCACAAAATTGGGTTTGGGTACACACTTTATATATATATATATTGGTTTTTCAAGACAGGGTTTCTCTGTGTAGCTTTGCACCTTTCCTGGAACTCACTCTGTAGCCCAGGCTGGCCTTGAACTCACAGAGATCCACCTGCCTCTGCCTCCCAAGTGCTGGGATTAAAGGCATGCGCCACCACTGCCTGGCTACACTTTATTTTTTTAGCTCTGTGACTACCACAACCTGGAAAGAGTGGAGGTGAGGAGAGAGAAAACTGTATTATTTACTCCTCATTGCCATGAACAAAATTCTTCATAGAAACAACTTGATGAATAAAGGATGTCCTTGTCTATGGCTTCAGGGTGCTCAGTCCTTGGATGTTTGGCCCCAAGGACTGAACATCATGGCAGTTCAAGAATGTGGCTGAGGCTGCTATTTCCTTCCTTCCAGGTAGGAAGCAGGGAGAAGCAGGGGAAAGTGGTGGAAAGGGCAGGGAAAAATACAGCACCAAGTGTGTTTACTGAATGACTTATGTTCTCTAACAAGGCCCCACCTCCTAAGTTTTACCATCTCCCAATAATACCATCATATTATTAATCCATCAAAAGATTAATTGACTATTTGACAGATCAGAGACCTCTGGTTTTAATCAAGGATACAACCAGAAGTGTGCTTTAATCCCACAGTAAGTTATGAATCCATTGAAGTCAAGAATGAAAAACATCCACAACAGACCCCTGCCTGACTTTGCTGCTGGATTTAGTCACTTGGTCTTACTTTTGGAAGCTTTTTTTCCTACTTAGTATATAAAAGGATTCCTTCCACACTTCAGAGAAAAAAAAATTTTTTTCAGTATATCACTCCCAGCAGAGACCTAATATTGTTTTACGATGTGGGGTATGCTGTCATTGGGAGAGAGATTATAGCCTAGGACTTCCAGAATTCTGTTAGGAAAAATAATGCTTTGCTTCTAGTTTTCCCCATGGGTTGAAATATTTGTGAGAGTGATATTTATTAAATTTGCTCTTAAATAGGAAAACTTGCATGCTAATTATACTAAGTAGGGTAGGTGGATGAATGAAACCATTTGTAAGGCCCAAACAGGCTGAGTATACCTAAGGTACACCACTCCAACCTTTTCAACGCCTTCAGCCAATCGATTCCCTTTCATAGTATAGCTCCTTTGGGTTAGATTTTCAAACTTGCAACTGAGAGAATTCTGCCTTTTAAAAAAGGTCTCTCTCACAAAAGTTAAATTAATTAGAGACTCTACTTTTTGAATTGAGTAAAAATGACATTATAAAGGTAATTTACTGACCTAATAATTTTTTAGTGGGATACAATCAAATTCCCAAAGTATACCTTTGGTGGTCCTTTTAATGCTACAATCATTTACGTAGTTAGATTTTTTTAAAGGTATTTCAGTGATATATCTCATTAACTATTACAATGTCCTTGTGATCGACCCAGGAGACAGGTATGCTTATCTAATAACATTACAGTCCTGATATCTTCATGACACATTTCAGTGGAGGTTGAGTAATAAACACCAGGTCCCCTATGTAAGTACCTACCTAAAGAAGCAATGGCTTCCCAACTGTGTAGGTGGGACAGCACTACAAACACCTGACTAAAGATCACAGCATAGTCATTAGTGTTCGTCAAAGAAACAAGTGTCCAATAAAAACCTGGGGGAATGAAGAACTAAGGCAGCTGAGGAAAACTGGGAATGGGAGAAAAGGTTTTCCCCAAGGAAGAACACACCAATTAGTTGTCCAGTACCCAACAGTCGGCCTTGAAAAGATACATACAGGTAGCATTATATAGACCAAACAAGTTTTAAATAGGAATTTTTAGGTATAATCCATGCATGCAATAAAAATTAGTTTTAAAAAAAGAGGCCATAACTTTGAAGGTGAGTGGGAAGGGGTATGTGGAGGGCTTGAAGGGAAGAAATGGAAGGAAGAAATATTGTTATCAAATTATAATCTCAAAAATTAAAAACCATCTGTGACTATGTAGGTGTATGAATATAAAATGAATGTAGTATCTGATATGCACTACATATACATACTATCTGATATGAGCTAAATAGATACCTAGCCAATACATTTTAATTATTTTAATTTTTATTTATTTTATTTTATGTGTTTGGCCTGGATATATGTCTGTACCACATGTATACAATGCCCAATATGGCCAGAAGAGGACATTGGATCCCCTGGAACAGAGCTATAGATGATTGTGAGCTACCTTGTGGGTGCCAGGCATAAAATCTGGGTCCTCAGAAAGAGAAGACAGTGTTTTTAATGACTGAACCATCTCTCTATATGACTGACATATTTTAATGGAAACTCTATCTGTACCTTGTGATAGCTGTAGTATATACAGTTTAACAATATAATTTCTAAATATGTTTTAAATAATTTCCAGTTTTAAATCCTGGTAAATTATGTTTAAATTATACAAAAATGAAAATTGAAATATGTCAATAATATTCAAGTATAATATTTTTCATTATTATGAAAAAATATTTCCCTATTAATGAATTCCCCCCAAGTGCTTGCCTTGAGGAGATTTCTATCAGGGTCCAGAACAGATGGTACAAGTGGCTAAGGACACTAATCTGAGGGATATCAACTGAATCTCAGTACACTGAGTTCTTTAGTCCATTCACTTTCTTCTTCTAAGTCAATTCTATCTATAAAGTTTCAGCCCTGTCCTCACATTGAGCTCCTCTCTGTGTCCAGTTTTCCTGTCATCATAGTTTTAGTAAGCTCTTGTGTTTTTGACCTGATCTTCATCATCCTCCATTCCTTTGTCCTCCATCTATATCCTTCCTGGCTCCTTACCCCTGACCCTGATAAACTCTACAAGAAATCTGCTTTACCCTCTGCTGAACCTCTGTCTTCCTCTCTTTTCTCTGGTCATGTGGTTCTGTCAATTGTTTCTGCCTTACCCTTCACTCTGCCTCTTCTCTCCCTGGTCACTCAGTTCTGTGTCTGCCTCTGGAATTCTGCTCCAGTCCTTACTGTAAAAAGCCCTGTTGTCCTCATCCATTGCTCTGGAATGCCACCAGGCTTGAAGGCAAGGGATGGTCTGAGCTTCATTTGCACAAGAAGCAAAGCTATGCATCTACTGCCTGCTTGTCTCCTAGGCTCAGGGGGGAGTTAGTTACCTAGAAGTTCAGCAGGTCTGAGGAGCTGAACTATTTGCCAAATGGTCTGGGAATATTTGGGCATGCAAGAATTTCATAGCAGAAGACAGCTGAAATATTAAAAACTGGATAGCACAAAACATTCCATAATAAATGGCTTTGCCTTTTGACAGACCCCTGGCCAGTCAAAGTATAGGTTTTAATACACAGCTGAATCTCTATAATATATTCTTGTGGCTTGCAAAACCCTATCATACTATTTTTATTTACATTACTTAGTAAAGCAGATAAGGTAGATAAGTAGCCAATATTTTCCTCATTAAGATTCAATTTTAATATTTTAATCTAATTTTATCTAAAATATTTTACACTTTTTGCCAATTCTTCTTCCTTCAGATGATTTAATGGCTCTTCATAGAAGTAATATTCTGAGATATAAAATTAAAAATCCTTGAGGATCTACTGCTGAAGATAGTTTCTTAAGCCCCTCATATCGTACTTTCTGAATTTCTATGTTTGCTTTTGATATTTTCCTACCTTTTGAGATTCTTTAGATTTTGTGTATCTTTAAATAGCATCCATTTGGTTTAAATGAGTTTGAGTTTCTATTCTTATTCCTCTAATTAGGGATTATTTACAAGTTATATTTTAATATACACACTTAAAATAACTATATCAATCTGCAGTATCACTCCAGGTAATAACCTAAAGGGAAACATGAGTATGTATATAGATGTAACCAACCGTTTTATTAAATAAGAAACACAGAAACAATGCAAGGAAGAAAGCCAAGAGGTCAGAGCTAAGAGCTAAAACCTTACCCTTCCTCCTGTGGTGGTCCTACCTCTCCGAACCAGAGCTACTTCCTGTGTTAAAGTCCTTATATAGAGTTTCTGTTCTGCCTTCTCATTGGTTGTAAACCCAACCACATGACCGCCTCATCACGGCCTGTCTGTATAGACCTCCAGGTGTCCCATGGTTGGTATTGAGATTAAAGGCATGTGTATCCAATGCTGACTGTATCCCTGAACACACAGAGACTTACCTAACTCTGCCTACCAAGTGCTGGGACTACAAGCGTACGCCACCACCACCCTGCTTTCCTATGGCTTGTTAATAGCTCTAACCCCCAGGCAACTTTATTTATTAACATACAAATAACATTTTAGTACAAAAGAAAATATCACCATATATGTATATGTGTGTATGTGTTTGTGTGTGTGTGTGTGTGTTGTGTATGTGTGTGTGTATTTGTGTGTGTGTATTTGTGTGTGTGTATTCATGTGTGTGTGTGTGTGTGTGAGTGTGTGTGTGTGTGTGTATTACATTAGCTACTTGTCTTTTTGTAACCTGACAAAGCAACTTACAGAAGAAGTTGGTCTCCACCCACAGCTGGAGAGTCTGCAGCCGCCATGGCAGAGAAGTGGTGGCGGGAGTGTAAAGCAACAGGTCATGTGCCCAGAGTCTAGAAACAGAGAGAGTTGAATGACTGAATATAGTGCCCAGCATACTTTGTCCTTTTTACAGAGTCTGGGACCCATGCCCATGGGATGATGTTACACACACCAGGGTGGGTCTTACCACTTCCATTAATATTAATCTATAAAACACTTCACAGACCTGTCCAGAGATTTGTCTCAAGGTTGATTCTAGATCCTGCCAAGTTGAAAATCAGTATAAACCCTCACTCTATGTGCTCATGGTTCTACTATTAAACATGTCAAAAATATTTAAAGATATATCAGTCAAGGTAGCAAAAATAAAAGTAAAGCTAACCCTAATGTCTACCAA
>CABHPH010152112.1:0-24536 GCA_902168325.1 Peromyscus nudipes | reverse complement strand
TGGCCTTGAACTCACAGAGATCCAGATGAATCTCTGCCTCCAGAATGCTAGGAATAAAAGCGTGTGCTACCACTGCCTAACCTCTATGTTTAATATAGTGGCTGTTCTGTTCTCTGATTCCCAGATAAGTTTATTGGAGTGCAAAATATATCAACCACATCCAGTCTCTGAGGAAATAGCCCAACAGTTGAGAATTGACCTCACAAAATTAGAAAGTTCCTGCGCAGAGAAGGAACAAAGTAAAAAGATGGCCTCTGACACAGGATTCATATGTAGGTATATATCCATACCTATACTTAGACCTACACCTACACCTATACCTATAGATAGATAGATGATGGATAGATAGACAGATCCACAAGGAACTCAAAAACAAACAAGAAGAAACCCAATCAACAAGTAGTTTAATGAAATAAGTAGACAGTTCTCAAAAGATTAAGTACAAATGGCAACTGAGCATATGAAGAAAGGCTCACTATCACTAGCCATCAAAGAAATGCAAAACCAAACTCCACAGATATTCCATCTCACCCCACTCAAAATGGCACTAAGTACACAAACAACATTGGTATCATCATTGTCAGGTCTCCTTTAAGCATCTATGTTGACAACACTCATGGATATGCTAACATACACGGGGGAAGTACTCTGAGGCCTCCACCATAGACAAAGAACTACAGGCAACTGAGAAATACTGATAGTGAGAGAAATGGTCTTCCCCAGGAAAGAGTACACCAAATTAGCTATCCATTACCAAGTGTTCAACCCTAGAACCATATGAATACAGGTAACATTATAGGGATCAAGGAAATTGTATTTATATTTTTAGGAATGTGTGTGTGTGTGTGTGTGTGTGTGTGTGTGTGTGCACATGTGACAACAATTAAAGAAAAAGAGTCCATAAATTTGAGAGAGAGAGAAAGGGTTCAATAAGAGGGTTGAGGATGTAAAGGAAAGGGGAAAATGATGTATAATTATGTTACAGTTTCAAGAAATTTTTAAAGCTATTGTAAGTTTTGATTTTTTTTTTCATTTAAACAAATGAAAACTAACAACAACTGCTGGCAAGGATCCAGACCAAAGAAAACTCTCATACACTGCTGATGAAAATGTAAAGTAGATTAGCCACTGTGGAAATCAGTAGGAACTTTCCTCGAAAAACTGAAATTAGATCTAGCATACAACTGCTTGGTATTTACCCAAAGAAATCCAAGGCAGCACAGAGACACTTGCATATCAGTGTTTACTGCCACACTATTCACAAGAGCTAAGTTGTGGAACCAACCTAGGTGTTCAATAATAGAGGAACAGATTAAAAAGAAATGTACCTTATATACACACTGAAATTTTTGTTAGTCATAATGGAAAATAAAGTTATGTCATTTACAGGAAAATGGATGCAATAGGCAGTAATCATATTAAGCAAATTAAGTCAGACTCAGATGAGTAGCAGATGTTTTCTCTCATTTATAGGTCCAGCAAAACTAGTCCCTTATAGCCCTTCAGTATTCTGTCCTTGAGAACCCGTTGAACAGATCACAACAGCTCTCGATGATAAAAGGTTGGTATAGACCCATTACTGAATATTTGAAAACTCAAGATCAACTCTAACAGGAATCTAAAAGCTTATCTCAAGTGGATTCCACCCAATCATCCTAACATCCTCAGATACACAGTATTATAGGCTTGTTTTACATTGGCACCAAATGCATGAAACTGAATCAGCATGTTACAAGTGGACAAAACTACACAACTCTTTAAAGAGATGGATACTGTTCCTGAAAGGGATACATTTCAGTGGCCATGTTGTGACTCTCAAGCCAATGAAACACTATCACAAATAAGAGCAATATTTGACTTTTAAAAAAATACAACTGATTTGCTGGATAAGCATGTCTTTGTTTTATTGGAAGTTAAGTGGGAAACTCTTCCAAAGGCAGAATCTCCCCATGATGTTCTCCTTTTGGATTGTGGGGGTTGTTATAAATCTCCACCTTATTACTAGGATTGGATAAAGCAGCCCAGAAGCAAAGGAAATTTCTCCTCAGAAACTGGCATTGTCACTCAGTGGTTATAATGAAATTTCCTCTGTGTCCTCAGAAGGCCACACTAATTTTCCATCAGGATGGTTAAAAGATTTGTAATCCTCTCTAAAATACCTGAAGTGTCAATTCCCAAGTGTATGTTATCAAGAATAAGGCTCAACTCTGTCTTTGTTCATTATGTCAGACTGATGTTTTATTGAGAGCCAGCACAAAGCTCAATAATAAAACTCAATTCTGCCTCTTCTGAGTTATGAGACAGCCTGGTCACCTAATTTACCTGTCTTAGTTAGGGTTTCTATTGCTGTGAAGAGACACCATGACCATGGAAACTCTTATAAAGGAAAACATTTAATTGGGTGGCTTGCAGTGTCTGAGGTTTAGTCCATTATCATCGGGGAGGGACATGCAACATGCAGGCAGACATGATGCTAGAGAAGGACCTGAGAGTGGAGAAAAAGCTACATCTTGATCTTCAAGTGACAGGAAGTGAACTGCCTCACTGGGTGTAGCTTGAGCATAGGAAACCTCAAAGCCTACCCCCACAGTGACATGCTTCCTCCAACAAGACCACACCTACTCCAACAAAGCCACACCTCCCATTAGTGCCACTCTCTTTGGGTACCATTTTTTTTTTCAAACCACCACATTCCACTCCCTGGCCCCCAAAGGTTTGTAGTCATATCATAACAAAAAAACTGCATTCAGTACTACTTCAAATAGTCTGTAACAGTCTCAAACTTATTTGAAAGTCTAAAGTTCAAAGTCTCTTCTGAGATTTATGCAGTCTCTTAACTGTAATCACCTGTAAAATTAAAATAAAAAAAATCAGATCATATACTTCCAGCATATAATGGCACAGGATAAACATTACCATTCCAAAATATAGGGAAGGGAGCATAGTGAGGAAATACTGGACCAAAGCAAGACCAAAAGACCAGCTAGGCAAACTCCAAACTCTGCATCTCTATGTCTGATGTTAAAACACTCTTCAGAAATCCAACCCTTTCAGCTTTGTTGGCTGGAACACACTTCTTTCTCTTGGGCTGTTTCCACTACTTGTTAGTAGCTCTTCTTGGCAGGTATCCCATGGCTCTGGCATCTGCAACACCTTGGGGTCTCTAAGGTAACCCAGGCTTCAACTTCACAGCTTCATGCAATGACCTCTCTAGCCTCCACTCAGGGACACCTCTGACAGAGGCCTGGTCTCAGTGGCTTTCCTTAGTCATGGAGACAAATTCCATAACCCCTTTCTTCTAATTTTAACTCTAAAACTAGAACCACATGACTGAAGCTGCCAAGTTCTGCTGCTGGCAGGGGCTGGATTATGACCCATTCATTTAATTACATCTTCACCAGATTTCTGTTTTCTATGGTTTCCTTCACTTCCTAAGCTTGGCTGTCCTTGAACTTGCTCTGTAGACCAGACTGGCCTCAATCTCAGAGCTCCACCAGCCTCTGCCTTCCAAATGCTGGGATTAAAGGTGTGCACCACCACACCCAGATTTAAGCTTTTCTTTTCAAAAGTTGGAAACTTAGCTGGGTGGGATCTTGCCCTGAGTAACCATTCACTTTATTCATTTCTTAATCAGTTTATCTCCTTAAATGCAGAACTTAGCTCCATTTCACTTCCAAGTGCTCCTTTCTCCTCAGATTGTACATTTTGTATTTTTCCTTTATCAGTTTTCTCCTTTTCATTATAAATCTTTATAAGCATGAACACTAGTACCACACGACAGAGTCTATAGTAGGATGTTTTGAAATTTCTTCTGCCAATGGAACTAATCAAATCTCTTCACATTAGCCTCAGGTAGACTCTTAAGACAAAAGCAAAAAGCAGCTACTTTCTTCACCAAAATATCACAAGAAAGATCTCTAGGCAACATACTAAATTTCTTCTCCTCTAAAACCTCTTGAGCCGGCCCCTCACAGTTCAAATCATTTTCAGCACCGTTGTCTTCCATGTTCCTACTAGTATGGCTCATTGAGCAGTACATAAAGCATTCACTGTTTTCCTAGCCCAAAATACAAAAGTCCAAACAAAAATATGATCAGGCCTATCACAGCAATATCTGAGATGCTGGTTCCAACTTCCATCTTAGTTAAGGTTTATTTACTATTGCTGTGAAGAGACACCATGACAATGGCAACTCCTATAAAGGAAAATATTTAATTGGGGTGGCTTTCAGTTTCAGAAGTTTAGTCCGTTATCATTATGGTGGGACATGGTAACATTCAGGTAGACATGGTGCTGGAGAAGAAGCTAAAAGTTCTGCATCTTGATCTGAAAGTTCTGCATCTTGATCCACAGGCAATATGAAGTAAACTGTGTCACTGGGTGTAGCTTGAGCATAGGTGACCTCAAAGCCCACCCCCACAGTGACACACTTCTCCAAAAAGGCCATACCTAGTCCAAAAGCCATACCTCCTAATAGTGCTACTCCCTTTGGGGGCCATTTTCTTTCAAACTACCACACTATCCTAGGCTCACTTGCTTCATCTGCAAAATAAAATAATAATCTAATATTAAATAAAATAGAAATATTATCTGAGAATTAAGTAAATTTGCCTAGTTCCTTGTCTAACATGAGAAGCCCCACTATGAATATTTATTGAATAAATATTGAGATTAAAGAACACTCATTTGTACAAATATTTAAGTTCATTTTGAAAAGAATTCTAACACATTGTTTTCTTAATGCTATGAGGTAGAGATGATTATTTGGCTTCTTGTGCACACAGATCCTTCCATGTCATTAATCAGCCCTCCATGGTCAGAAACTCTTCAGCTTTGTCTACTACATTCTGCATGCACCATTTGTCTGAATTTTGCCTGTCCATGTGTAACTACCAGCTTCCAAGGTGATGTCAGTGTCTCAAATTATTCATGACCTGTGGACTTCTCTCTCACCTTGACTAAGATTGACCAATAGGATACTGAGGAAATGATCATTTGACTTCCAAGACCTGTTATCAAAGGCATGGTAGGTTCAGCTTGGCTCCCTCCTGGGTAACACATTCAGGAGGAATCCAGCTACCATGTCAAAAGAGTGTTCAAGCGGGATGGAAAGTTTCCTGTGCTGAGGAACTGATGTCTAACCAGCCAGAACTTTCCGGTACTGTGAAGAAATCATCTTAGAAGCATATTGCCCAGCTCCAGCCAAATCTCTAAACATCTGCATTGTTGGCTGAGTCCAGACTGATGTAGCTTTCCAAACTAGCAGCAGCTAAGCCATCATAAAACTGTCCTAGCCCATTTAGACAAATAGAATAGAATACCATAGGCATGTAGCTTATAGACATCACATATTAGTTTGCACGGCCAAGAAGCTAAGAAAAGTAAATATAGGAAAGATTTAGATCAGAAGTTCTCAACCTGTGGGTCTCGACCCTTTCGGCAAATCTCTATCTCCAAAAAACATATTTAATCATGATTCATAACAGTAGCAAAATTACAGATACAAAATTAATTTTATGGTTTGAGGTCACCACAACATGAGGAGCTGTATTAAAGAGTTTCAGCATTAGGAAGTTTGAGAACCACTGATGTAGATTAATAGGACATGGTTCCAATGACCTGCTCCTTCCAACTATATTTCACTATACCCTAGTGTTCATCATTTCAAAATTATGCCATCATGTTATGAATACATCAAAGGATCAATGAACTCATTATGTAAGATCTAATTGCATCTGGAAACACAATTACAGGCATGCGCAGGTGTGTTTTATTATTATCTTGGTTGTTTCTTAATTCAGTCAAGTTAACAAAATTCTTACCATTCTGGACACCAAAAAAGGCAAAGATCAATGGACAGCTAATTCAATAGCTCATGGAGGCCCATTTCCTGGGCCATAAACAGGTCTTTTAGCTACATCTTCATTAGGTGGGAGAGGCTAGCTAGATCTCTGGGGTTGGTTTTTAAAAGATACTAGTATGGATTGAATATTCTCTCCAACATTCATGTTGAAATTTAACTGCACTATGATGATATTAAGGAGATAAGATCTTTAGATTATTCATTGGTAGAATAATCTGTTCTCTTCAGTGGGTTAATGGGTAACTGGAGGGGCATTCGTTGTTTTCTGACGTGAGCTCTTGATCAAAAGTGAGTTTCTCTCCATCTTCTCTCTGTCTCATACACTCTCTTGCCCTTCTGCCTTCTATCATAGGATGTTATAACAAGAAGGCCTTTGCCAGACATCAGTACCACACTCTTGAACTTCCTTGCCTCTAGAACCACAAGACAAGTGAATTTCCATTGTTCAAACGTTATTCAGTCTTAGGCACTATCTGATAGCAATACAAAATGGACTAGAGTAGGCACTAATCCCATGGATGGGGATCTTACCTCATGACTAAACCACATTTCAAAGGCTCCACTTCTAGAAACAATCATGTTTGGGTGAGACTCTCAGCATATGAGCATCGAGGCCAAGGCCAGATGCAGGAAGTGTGTCCCATCACCATGCTGGATTACCTATTCAAAGACAGGAAGTCCCTAGAAGAGAGCTACTACTTCCCCCTGCCCATCAAAAGAGTCTGAGAAGTAGATTGTTCCCTTGGTCATTTCTCAAGGGTATGGCTCTACAGCTCATGTCAGGATAAGGTGCATACAAACTTGTATCAGCCAGCAGACAGATTCAAGGTGTTTGTCTCCACTGGTCACTACAACAGTCATGCTGGTGAGGGTGCCCAGTGATCCAGAGAGGTAGTCACCACCATCTGAGTGCTGTCTTTACCAAGCTGCGCAGGGGTCTGTGTGGGGAGATTATGAGGAAAACAAAATCAGGCAGTCCAGCACCCTCACTTGAAAAGTGAAGGACACTGAGGCACTGTGCTATGCACTCATCTCAGCCTCAACACTCTGACATCATCTCACCCCCTGTACATAAGAAACTTCTGCTTGTGGCTGGTATTGATGACTTCTACACTTAAGCCGGCACCTGCGCTATCACCCGGCAACCTTTCCAAGATTGTCTTTGTTACCATCTTAAAGACCTGCAGGCATCTCTCTCACAGTCTTTGGGAAGAGACTGTATTCACCAAGTTTTTCTATCAGTAATTAACTGACCATCTTGTAAAACTCACACCAGGATCTCTATACAAGCTCCATATATGGTTACCATAGTAGGGTTTTTATATGAGAAAAATAAAGTGAATTAAGCCCCCCTTTTAAGGATTGTCACTCAATGTATTAAATAAAAATTGAAAGATATCAAATATCCACCAACACAGGATCAATTTATTTGACCAGGACTAAGCCAAGATCAAAATAGGATACTTTCTAGACCAGCAGTGATAGGAAACTCACATGATCTGACTTCCTAGATCATTGGAAAACAAACTTCTGGTTCAAGTTTGATAGTCTGAACAGGTGATTGTCTTTCTTTTTTTATCCAAATACACATTGAGATGACAGCCAAAGAATAAAGAGTATAAGCTCATAATAGAATATGGACCAGAAATGCATAAAGGACCTCAAACGCTTCCCAGAATAATATTGGAGTTGGACTATATTGCACATGGGAACTGCAAGGGGGAAAATATCTCTATAAAAACTATGCACTGTTGGAACAAAGGTATAGTTATGTGTGAGAGTAAAAGTGGAACATAAAACAAGAGGAACAATTCATTTTTACAGACCTCTTGAGGGCAAGGGGGAATAATTTAAATCTATATGCACTAATAGTTTCCCTATTCACAAACTGCAGCTTCAACACAGGCACCGAGGCTAGGCATGCATCTCAGAAATACAGCACTTGCTTAGCATACTCATGGTCTGTGTTTGATCTCCAGCATTCTTAGCACAAGTATCCTGGCATACAGCTACAGGCAAAGGAACTCTCCTTCCAACAACAGCTACTTCTCTGAAATTGACCTTCTCATCAGACATATGGAGCACCTCCTAACATACCAGCATACTCCACCACAGAGAAGTCCTTGCTTTGACAATCCCCTGCATAGCTCGCTCTTCCTTAAATATGAAATGAACTAAACTTGCATATATACATAAATATATGCATCACAAAAGAAGATGACAAAGAAAAATGAACAAAATGATTGATTTCAGATGAACAGATGTTTCAGGGATGAGAAGAGTACTTTGGGATCCCTAGTAGAAGGTTTCAGAACTTATTACTTTCATGAAGTGACATCATAAGACTAAGAAGAAGAGCACTCCTGCCAAGGAAGCAAAAACACATTTATCTAGAACCCCCAGTGACTACATTTATCAAGACCCCAGAAGATTTTCCTATAGGCAACAGACAGCTACCACACTCTCCTTTAGAACCAGAGAGAAAACAGAAACTAATGAACAAAGCACTCACCCAACAAAGGTAAGACCAGATATCAGCACCTAGAATTACAATCTTCCAAATCCCAGATTCCTAGACACCAACATAAAAACACAATCAATAACAGCCAGGACAGTATGTCTCCACTAGAGCCCAGGAACCCTATCACAGCAGGCCCTGAATAGGCCAACATATTGGAAGTACAAGACAGAGATTTTAAAACAACCTTTATGAATATGATAGAGGTCCTTAAAGAGGAAACAAATAAACCCCTTTAAAAAAAAACTATGAATACACAAACAGTGGAAGGAAATGAATAAAACCATTCAAGACCTGGAGATGGAAATAGAAACAATAAAGAAAACCCAAAGTGAGGGAAATCTGGAAGTGAAAATTTTAGGAACTTGGACAGGAACTACAGAGGCAAGCTTCACAAACAGAATACAAGAGATGAAAGGGAAAAACCTCAAGCATTGAAGACACAATAGAAGAAATGGGTACATTGGTCAAATAAAATGTTAAATCTAAAAAATTCTGGCACAAAACGTCCAGGAAATCTGAAACACTATGAAAAGACCAAATCTAAGAATAATAAGAAGAGAGGAAAGAGAAAAAACACAGGCCAAAGGCACAGAAAATATTTTCAAAAACATTTCCCTAAACTAAAAAAGGAGATATCTACCAAAGCACAAGAAGCACACAGAACACCAAATAAAAGGGACCAGAAAAGAAAGCCTCCTTACCATATAATAAACAAAACTAAATGTACAGAACAAAGAAGGATTATTAAAAGCTGCAAGGGAAGAAGACCAAGTACCATATAAAGGCAAACCTATTAGAATTACACCTGACTTCTCAATGGAGACTCTAAAAGCCAAAAGGGCTTGGACAGATGTGCTACATACTCTAAGAGATTACAGATGCCAGCCCAGATTACTATACCCAGCAAAACTTTCAATCACCATAAATGGAGAAAATAAGACATTCCGTGATAAAAACAAAATTTAAGTAATATCTATCTACAAATCCAACTCTACAGAAAGTGCTAGAAGGTAAACTCCAACCTAAGGAGGTTAACTATATGCAAGAAATAAATAATTGCAGACTGACAAAGTCAAAAGCATAGAAGCACACAACACACACAACAACAACAAAATAACAGGAACCAACAAAAATTGGTCATTAGTATCTCTATATCAATGGCTTCAATTTCCCAATAAAAAGACACAGACTAATGGAATGGATTCAAAAAAGGGATCCATCCTTCTGTTGCATCCAAGAAACACATCTCAATATCAAGGATAGAGATCACCTCAGGGTAAAAGAAGATTGAAAAATATTTTCCACAGACCTAAGAAGCAAGCTGGTATATCATTTTAACATAATAAATGCACAACATACCCAAACTTATAGGACACAATGAAGGCTGTCCTAAGAGATGAGTTCATAGCACTAAGTGCCTACATAAAAACAAATTAGAGAGATCTCATATTAGTGTGGTGAATTTTATTTGTGCTGAAATGTGGTGATATTTTATTTTTGCTTTAATAAAGCTTGTCTGGAGATCAGGGGGAAAAGGCCAGCCATTTTAAGTAAACAACAAGTCAGGCAGCACACGCCCTTAATCCAATCACTTATCAGGCAGGGTCTTTGTGTGTTCAAGGCCATACTAGGGGACAGGGCCAAGCATGGTGACACACACCTTTAATCCCAGTACCAAACATAGAGACCTGGAGGTCTATACAGACAAGCAGTGACAAGGAAGTGAGGTAGCTGGGCTAAGATAACCAATGAGAGGGCAGAACAGTAAGGCAATAAAGGCATGGGTAAGACAGGAAGTAGCTTGCATTTGGAAACTGCAGAGTTGGTGAGGTAAGATTGGCTGCTGGCTTTCCCTGTTTCCCTGATCTCTCTAAGGCTTTCACCCCTATATTTGGCTCTGTGTTTTTTATTTAATAAGACCATCTAGAAATTCATCTACATACTAGCAACTTAAGAGCCCAACTGAAAGCTCTAGAAAAAGAGAAGAAATCATACCTAGAAGGAATAGAAAGGTAGCAAGAAATAATCAAACTCAGGGCTGATATCAATAAAACAGAAACAAAAAAAACAGTATAAGAATCAATGAAACAGAGTTGGTTCTTTGAGAAAATCAATAAGATTGACAGAACTTTATCCAAATTAACTAAAAGACAGAGAGAAAATATCCAAATTTAAAAAGTTAGAAACAGAAAAATGGGGACATAAAAATAGATAGCGAGGAATTCCAAGGAATCATAAAGATATACTTTAAAAACCTGTACTCCACCAAATTGGAAAAATCTAAAAGAAATGTATAATTTTCTCAGTACATACCACCTACAAAAATTAAATCAAGATCAGATAAGCAGTTTAAGCAGACACTTAACCCCTAGTGAAATAGAAGCTGTCATTAAAAGTATCCTAGCCACCCCCCCAAAAACCCCTAGGATCAAATAGTTTGGGTAAGAATTCTACCAGACTTTCAAAGAAAAATTATTGCCAATACTCATCAAACTACTCCACAACATAGAAACAGAAGAAACCCTTCCCAGTTCATTTTATGAGCCCACAGTTACCCTGATACCCAAACCACATAAAGACCCAACAAAGAAAGATAATTACAGACCAGTTTCCCTCATGGGCATTGATGCAAAAATATTCAATAAAATACTTGCAGACTGAATCCAAGAAGACCTCAAAAAGATCATCTACCATAATCAAGTAGGCTTCATCTCAGAGATGCAAGGATGGTTCAACATACGTAAATCAATGAATGCAATCATATGAACAACCTGAAAGAAAAGAAAACCACATCATCATCTCATTAGATGCAGAAAAGGCATTTGACAAAATCCAACAGCCAGCCCTTCATGATAAAAGTCTTAGAAAGATCAGGGATACAAGGACATACCTCAATATAATAAAGGCAGTTTTACAGCAAACCCATAGCCAACATCAACTTAAATAGAGAGATACTCAAAGCAATTTCACTAACTCAGAAACAAGACAAGGTTATCCACTCTATCCATACCTATTCATTATAGTTTTGTTCATTTGTCCTGTCCAACTTCAATGTGATAGTTTTTGTTTTATCCTATTACACATTTTTGTTTTATTTTTTCAATTTTAATATTAATACCTAGACACTAGGGTAAAGGTTAAAAACTGAACTATTATTTATACCTTCTGGGAGAAGGAAAATCAGTTGTACAATGGGGTGACACTTATTATATCAACCACTGCAGGGAAGGTCTTATGTTCAGGAGTAGTTGAAAATCAATAATGGACTCCACAGTTTTTTGTGTGTTCTTTTCTCTGGTTACAGTTTTGTTTTGTTTTGTTTTGTTTTGTTTTGTTTTGTTTTGTTTTGTTTTGTTTTGTTTTGTTTTGGGGGGATGTTGTATTTTTGTTTTCTAGCTTTTGTTCTAGTATTGGGTTGGTTTTTTTTTTAAAAGAACTTAAAGTTGGGTATATAGGGAGGAGGGGAGGATCTGGAAGGACTTGGGGAAGGGGAGAAATATAATCAAAATATATTTAGAATTTAAAATTGTTTTAAATAAAAAAATATAATAATAACTTTTTAAAAGACTATGAAGAAGAAATGCTCTAGAACTTGAAAGGACGCCTCTTTTAGTATGAAAATTACAAGTGTAAGTACTAGACTTTCTGGCTTTGGTTCAGAACCCAAAAGATCCGGAGGAGAGATTGAAATTTTAGCTATAAAAAAATTCAAAACATGTGTGTGAGGAAAACAATGGTAAGAAAATTTCAGAGATGGATGCAAACTGGAAGAACACAATTGCAACTTGTGTCACATTCATGGCTGCCCTGTTGTCTACTCAACAGCCAAAAGAAAGGAGAAAAAATGGAATAGAGATAGCTCATAGAAAAGTGAAAATATGCGATCCTGGCACATGAAAGGTGTTTAGTTCCCGTTTCCCTATCACAAGAGAAATGCAAACGAAAACAACACTCAGAGGACATTTCTCACCTACTGAATTGGCAAAATTCCCAAGGTTAACAAAACACTCAATCAGGAAAAACTGGGAAAAAACAAAAACTTCCACACATTGCTGATGAGAATGGGAAATTTCACAACTATATAAAAATTGGTTAATAGTGATAAGACATAAGCATTTACCTTTTGACACAAAAATCCTACTTCTAGAACTCCACCTTGGCTCTTGCAGAGGACCCAGGTTTGGTTCCCAGCACCCACATGTTGTTGAACAACTGTCTATAACTACAGTACCAACAGTTCTGGCATCCTCTTCTGACCTATGTGGGCACCAGGCATGCTCATAGTACACAGACATATTTGAAAGCAAAGCACCCAAACACATAAAACAAAAATATAACTCTGCACTGAAAATACGCCAACTTAAATACAAAACAATATATGCTCAAAACTATTTGTTTTTTGCATTTTCCATTTCCCAAAAGAAAATAAAATGCTGGAATTGACTCATGTGACTATTATTCAAAGTAACAGAACAAGCAGGACAGGTGTATAAACAAGAAGTACACTCTAAGAATTGATTGGAAGCCAGATGTGGTGGTACACAGCTGTAGTCCCAGAGCTCTAGGGATGAAGGGAGGAGAATTGCCTCAAATTCTAGGCCAGCCTGGGCTGCATTATGAGACCTTTTTTAAAACAATTAAATAAAAGTAAACAAAAAATAGTATGAAATGAGCAAGGAACAGAAAAATACATATGCTTTCTTTTTGTAATATAGAAAATAAGAGTGAGTGTGTGTATATAGATGTATGTATGAGTATGTGTATCTGTATAGTCTCTCTCTCTCTCTCTCTCTCTCTCTGTGTGTGTGTGTGTGTGTGTGTGTGTGTGTGTGTGTTTTGTTCATTTTAGGAAAACAAACACAAATACACAGATCGAAAAAAATGAATTCAGCACCTCTTAGAAAGTACATAGAAATGAAATGAAAAGGCTTGGGCTAGAAGATTGTTCTGAACAACATTTTCATGATTTTTATGTGTGGATCATGTCACTAAGCTAGATCAGGTGAGAAGATAAAATTGTAACAATTATGTTACTTACTTTTCTATTGCTGTGAAGAGACACCATGACCAAGACAACTTAGAGAGGAAAGAGTTTATTGGGGGCGTACAGTTTCAGAGGATTAGTGTATGACTATCACGGTAGGAAGCATGGCAGAAGGGAGGCAGGCATGGTGCTGGAGCAGTGGGTGGGAACTCACCTGCTGGGACAACAATCACAAGGCAGAGAGAAAGAGTGAACAGGAATGGACTGGACCTTTGAAACCTCAAAGCCCACCCTCCAATGACACACCTCCTCCTACAAGGCCATGCCTCTTAATCCTTATTTAACAGTTCTACCAACTAGGGACAAGTATTCAAACATATGAGCCTGGGAGGCCATGCTCATTCACACCCCCACACCGATATTTAAACAAACAATTTAGTGTATAGAATCATTAACTAGGTGTTAAGTTAACCATGGCTATGGCTTGGATATATTTCTTTATGATCACTAGAGAAATTAAGTTTTAAAAAAGAATAACCAGTCGTAACAATTATTTTTTAATTTTTAATCAATGTTTTTTTTAATATTAATATTTTGGGTTAGCAAACAAGAAATGCTTTTTGTTGTGATATTTTCATATATAGACATGGATATATATATTGATACTTTATTCTTCCTCTCTTCCACACTGCCTTCTGACTCCCCTCTGTTGTTAGTGCCCCTTCCTTGACGAAATATAGTGATCCCCCACCCCCATCCCCATCCTGCCCTCATGTCACAGATGTTCTGTTACCTTGCTTATCTCCTCTTTAGACCTCTTCCTCCACTATCACAGTCTGATCTCTACTTTTTTGTGTGTTAGGTTGTTGCTGTATTTTTTGTCATTTGTTTTTTTGTTTACAGCCATTCTGACTGCAGTAATATGGAATCTCAAAGTAGTTTTAATTTTCATTTCTCTTATGGCTAAGGATGCTGAACACTTTTTCGGTTTTCTTTTTTATTCCTTCACAATTTCACATTTGTATAGAACAAACTCTCTGGACATTTTCCAGTCTCTGTTACCCCATCATGTTCCCCTCTCCTCGAATATTCCATGACCATTTGCATTTCTTCCTTTGACAACCAGCTGCTCCTTTCATTCTCCCACTTGAGATTGGAGGATTTGGGTCAGTATTTAATTTCTTGAGTTATTTATAGATTCTAATGTCTACCTGGCGTAGATTTGGTTTTTTTTTAAAAAAAAAAAAAAAAAAAAAAAAAAGCACACGCCTTTAATCCCAGCACTCGGGAGGCAGAGCCAGGCAGATCTCTGTGAGTTCAAGGCCAGCCTGGTCTGCAGAGCAAGATCCAGGACAGGCACCAAAACAACACAGAGATACCCTGTCTCCAAAAAAAAAAAAAAAACCATTCTGTAGGCCATCTCGTCACCCTGATATTGTTTCCTTTGCTGTATAAAAGTTTTTTAATTCAGTGCAATCCCATTTATTAATTCTTGCTAGTATCTCCTGAGCTATTGGTGCCCTACTCAGGAAGTCTATGTTTACTCTGAAACCTTGAACTCTTTTTTGTACATGTCCCCTGGTAGTTTCAAAGTTCCAGATATCACATTAAAGTCTCTGATCTATGTTAAATAGACTTTTGCGCAGAGTGAAAGCTAAGAATCAAGTTTTCTTTTTTATTTTGTGGAGTGGGAGCTGCAGGGGAGGGAATAGGGTCTTGTGCTACAGGTTTGTCTGCAGCCTGATCTTATGGAAACATTGATTATTGAGGCTCCCTCCTCTCTGATGACTCTAGACTGTATCAAGTTGACATAAAACCAGCCAGCACACTTTCCCATATGCCTTCATGTTCATGGTGGTTCTCAGCATCATTTTCACAATCGTTCTGACAGCAAAGGCATTGTGGAAAAGCAAATGTGATCTACTTTAAAGAAGGTTCTCCAGACTCCTAAGAAGAATGTGTGTTTCATATCATAATATTCTGTAGATAAGTGTTAAATCTATTTGGTCTTCAGTACTGTTTTCCCCATCGGATTGTGTGTTGGCAACTTGGTTCCCATGTTGATGGTATTGGGTGGTGGTATGGAACCTTCATGAGGTAGAACCTGGTGGAAGGCCTTTAGGAAACTAGACGCCTGTCCTTGGAAGTGACTTAGGCATTTCCCATGGAATCTTTTGTAATTCTCACAAGAGGATTGCTACAAAAGATTGAGCCTGGGTCCACTCAGTCTCTGTGGTTTCCTGTTTGATGACATGATTTCTTCTTCCCACATATTCACCTGTCATTACCATCTGACACAGCTAATGAGTGAACCTCGAAAGAGCCTTGCCATGGTGCTGTAACTTACACTCTTCAAAGCTATGAAGTGAATAAACCTCTTTTCCTCATAAAGTTAGCCTGTCTCGGGTGTCCCATCATAGTAAACAGGGACTGGTAAAATAGCGAGAAGGGGAAGGGGCTAAAACAAGTACGTCATTGAAAAGGTGAAAAAAGAGCACAAAGGTGTCAGGGCGACAGTAGCTACAGGCATCAGTTGTCGCCTCTGGGACTCGGAGAACGGTGCGTGGATATTACAATTACTGAACTCTAGACATTATTAAACATTAGAAAAATCTACTGAGACAAAACTCGGACCCTGGAAAAGCTTCTAGTCGTGGTTTTGGGATTTCAAGCTCAAAGGAAGCTCCTGTGGGAAAGAGGTTGGTGGGTGGGGCTGGCTTTCCGGGTACTTGAGATGATGAGCTAGAATGAACTGTCTCTATGGGATGCTGTGGATATCACTCTGTATCAATAAAGCGCTGATTGGCCGGTAGCCAGACAGGAAGTATAGGCGGGACTAACAGAGAGGAGAATTGAGAGAACAGGAAGGTAGAGGGGAGACTGGCTGGAGCCGCGGCCAGGAGAAGGAAGATGTAAGGTACCGGTAAGCCACGAGCCACGTGGCAAAGTAGAGATTAATAGAAATGGGCTAAATATAAGAGTAAGAGCTAGACAATGATAGGCCTGAGCTAATGGCCAAGCAGTTTAAATAATGTAAGCGTCTGTGTGTTTATTTTATAAGTGGGCTCGGAGACTGGCGGGACTTGGGAGCTGGAGACTGGCGGGTGGCGGAGATTTGTCCTGACTGTGGGCACGGCAGGAAAACTCTAGCTACAAAGGGAAGGAAAGCTTGTACTGGATTTTAAAAAAATACAATGGGGTGACATGTGTGAGGACAGAAGCCAGGTGGCATGTGTGAGGACAGAAGCCGGGTGGCATGTGTGAGGACAGAAGCCAGGTGGCATGTGTGAGGACAGAAGCTAGGTAACATGCACAAGGACAAAACCTGGCAGACAGCCCCACAGGGAGAAATCAGGAAGCAGCAGGAAAGTCCTTGTCACCTCTCTGCAGTGTCCTGAAAACCATGTCAAAGTCCAGCACTGCAGTACATTCCTGTAATCCCAACACTTGAGAGACAGAGGCAGGAGGATCACAGGTTTCAGACAAGCCTGGATTAAACGGCAAGACCTTGTCTTAAAGGAACAAATAGCAAAAAGAAAAAATAAGAGAAGTCAAAGACGGGGGTGGGAGGTGGAGAGACAAGTGGAGAAGTGGGGAAGGAGGGAAGGAAGTGGGGTGCAGTTTGCAGATTCCCAGCCACAGTGTCACAAAGCAGCAGGGTACAGAAGACTGAGGCAATGACTTAATAATGTCAATGTTTTATCTGCTCTAAAGTTATATTAATTCTAAAAGAAAAAGCAAAACATAAAATCAAAAACAAACAGAAACAAATGATCTTAACGATACAAAACTGGTAAACACCCAAAGAAAGGAATTCTTTCAAGTACTGTGAACTGGCTGCTTGCCCTTATTGTGCTACAGTCTAAAAGCAAAGGAAACAATAAAGATGTGGAATCCCGCTCTGTATGTGCATTACTGGTAATGACATTACACTTTAGAAATTATGCATATTATCAGATCAGGCAAATGAGCGTGTTAATGACAGTAGATGCAAAGATTATTCAGTGCTACAAAAAAAATTCATAAAATGAGTATTTAAAACCCTGTAATAGTACATTTCTGGAAAGTACATAGATATCAATGCTTTTTCTAGCTCTACTAATTGGAAGAGTCCAGAAGCAATAACACCCAAGTGGCATATCTTGATTTCTAGATAGTGTCCCCATTACAGGAAATCAGGCCTCCTGCAGAAATGACTGGATCCATACTGAGGGCAGAGATGTACAAGGCAACCTGAGATATTTTGTGTCAAAGTAGTAATAACGAACGCAAAGATCAATTGAGTCATGATAAAGGGACATTGTGAGCCTAATCTATCACTTCCTAATGCTGAAGTGTAGGACAAAGGCCATCATAAAGAATAATAGCTATAACTAACCATAGCATTTGAAAGACTAAGTCCTTCAGAGGATGGGGACTAGCTCAGCAGGCAGAGTGCTTGCCTAGTCAGCTGAAAGCCCCGGGTTTGAGCCATAGCACCACATAAGCAAACACCTCTAATTCTAGCACTTGGGAGGTAGAGGCTGAAGGATCGCGAGTGCAAGGTCATTCTCAGCTACATAGTGAGTTGTGAGACTAGCCTGGGCTACAGGTGACCCAACCTCAAAAATAAGTTCTTTGAGTGGTTAGTGAAACTCAAAAAGACAGAAGAGGGGAGGGAAAAGAATTCTGTATAAACAATATTCATTAAGAAATGTAAAGCAAGTTAAACATAATAATCATCTTGTGATTTTTAATATTTTATTGTTATCTTTGTTTTATTGGGGGGGGTGTCTATGTGTATGTATGTGTGTGTCTGTGTGTATCCATACACATAGGTTAATGCACATGACTGTCCATGAGAGCAGAGGAAGGTATAAGATCCCCTAAAGTTAGCTACAGATGATTGTGAGCTATCTGGTGTGGGTGCTGGCAAATAAATTCAAGTCCTCTGCAAGAGCAGTATGAGCTCTTGACCACTGAACCATCTCTCCACCCCCCATTTTGCAATCTATAATACAAAAATTGACTCGGGTAACCATCATTAGTTGATATTTTAAAAACATCACCAGTTGCTCTTACAAGGGACCTGGGTTCAGTTCAAAGCAGCCACATGGTGACTCACAATTGTCAGTAACCCCAGTTCCAAGGAATCTGATGCCTTCTTCAAAAAACCTCTACAGGCACCAGGCATCCATGTGCTGCTTATACGTACATGCAGACAAAACATTCACACACATAAAAAATAAAATAAAATAAATACATTTTTTCTAAAATATTTTTTGTTGAAAATAGGATCTTCTCTCACACAATACATCCTACCACATTTTCTCCTCCCTCTACTCCTCCCAGCTACCTGCTACCTCCTCTCTCCAACATCCACTCTCCCTCCATTTCCTCTTCAGAAAAGAGCAGATCTCCAAGAGATGACAGCCAAACAGGACAAAACAAGATACAATAAGACAAGGGAAAAGCCCTCATCAAGGGTGGTCAAGGCATCCCAATAAGAGGAAAAGAATCCCAAAAGCAGGCAAAACAGTCAGAGATACACCTGTTCCCACTGTTAGGAGTCCCACAAAAAAACACCAAACTAACAGCTGTAACATATACACAGAGAACCTGGTGCTGACCTGTGCAGGCCTTGTTCTTGCTGCTTTAAAATTTCATCTATTGAACAAAAAAGTTGAAAAACCAATTGATCTAAAAACTCCTTACTAATTGAGAGGTTAAAACCCCTGGATCATTTCAGTGGAGAAGCTGGAGGTCATCCCTTAACAAGATGACCAGACATAATGTAACTGACCTCTGGAAGACCTGATGTCATGTGCCTTCTTCCATGGGTCAGCACGAAACATGCAATTTGAACAAAGCAATCATGTAACAATATTTTACCTGAATATAATAAATTCTTTAGGTCCAAATTATAAGAAATACAGAGACTAGAGAAATGTGTTTAATAACAACCAGGAACACAAAATCGTGTAAATCTAGAATGAAGGTTCCTCTTTGAAAAAAAAAAAAAAAGCCTAAGCCAATTCAACTAAGTACAGTACACAAATCTAGAATGGATCCATTTTTTAATATGTACAAAACTGAGGAAACTGAACACAAGCTGAAGAGAATGTGATAGCACTAATTATGATTTTTTGTTTATGAAAATGGTGTTGTGATGTTAGGAAAAAGTGACCTTATGCTTAGAAGATGCATTTGAAAATACTTAGGGGCAACGGCTGTTACATCTTCAGCTTAATTTCAAACAATCTGTAGTAGGAGCCACATCTACAGGGGGAGGGGAAGAGTGCCAAAAGTCAACATTTGTTGAGATTAGGTGACCACTAACATTTGGTAAAGTGATTTTAACGTTTTATGAGGATTAAAATTTCTGTATTAAAAATGTATCATTACAGTAAAAACTAGCATTATCTAAGATACTTGAAATTAGGAAAACAAGTCCAAAAGGATCAAGAATTTCAACATTAAAAAAAAAGACAGAAAGAATTTTGAAATTTCAAAGAAAAAATTATCAAAAGTACAATGGGAATTTTTTCTAGGTTGAAAGACATGCTTCTTCAAATGGAATGAAAGTGAAGAATTTAAAAAAAACTAGTAACTAGATTTTTTGGTAGTGTTTTAGACTTTCAGAGACAAACAAAATAACTCAAGAGCATGTGTAGAATGAGATATCAGCTTCTGTCTTACAGTGAGCAACAGTGAGACTAAGTGGCCATAGAGTAAGGTTTGCCAGGCCAAAGGGAAAATAATTTGGAATCCAAAATTCAACTGCTGAACTATCGGACCAAGCAAGAATGTAAAATAAAATAATTTCCAACTCAAATGTTTGCTCCTCGTATATCCTTTCCTAGGAATTACTTGAAGATATCTATCAGTAAAATAAAATAAAATGTTAACCAGAGGGGACAATGGGGGTGTGAGCAAAGTACCATGATATTCATGTATGAAAATGTTCTAAATAGTAAATTGAAGGTTATAAGAAATAGTGAAAACCTAATGCCCAGAATGGTAATCGTACCAGAATACATACCGGGACTGCAAAGCAATCAGAAGTAGCACAGCAAGAACAGAAACCAAGATGAATTTCTTTTTGCAGAAAGAATGTTTCCCTCCGGTTCCATCCCAGCAGGTGAGAGGCCGGGGAGTCTCCACTCTGCAATAACAAGTGAAAAGTTGAACAAGCAGAAAGATCGACAGCTCTTCTTAGACAGACATGGGAAGTCAGATGACAGAGCAAACCACATTTCAATAGAAATTACAGGCATGGGCCCTGGACAGGACCACCGCTGACCAGTGTGGGCATCCTCCTGAAAGCCAGTCAAAGCAGGAGAAGCTGAGCTGCACCTGAGGAACTGTCAGAGGACACGGGACCGAATTCTAAGGAGGACAATGAGCGTCTGAGCGTCTGCTTCCTGAACTCCACCAGGTCCTCTCAGTGAAGACAAGAGGAGGAGCCCTCCTGCTTCTGGCCGTGAGAGGAACAATGAACCATTTCAAGACATCCTCTTCTTGGTTTTTAAAAAAAAAAGGAATCCTCAGAGCAAACTATTTTTAATTAAAACAGAATCTCTTCACCTATCTCTTCCCTTTCCTTCTTTCAGCCCCTCCCATGTACAAATTATCTAATAGACCCTAATTTGATGATTTTTTTAATCACAGTTAATTACTAGGGAAAGGAAAATGCCCAACTCAGCCAATTATGTAGCTAAGGAGGAAAAATTAATGTGCACTTTCTACATTCCTATTCCTGAGTTACAGGGTCACAACACAGGCCTGATCACAGGACTGTAGAGTCCTTCCTGGTCTATTTACTGTTCTCCTTTTACTCAGGCATATAGGCTAGCAAAAAAAAAAAAAAAAAGGTAAAACATAATAAAACTTTAAAAGAAAACACATTGGCGTGTTTGTCAGCAAAACTGCATGAAGAAAAGTCCACGAAGCTCAACCCTACATAAAGAACTACAGACGACTGAGCGAGTCTGGGAGCAGAGAGAGGTGGTCCTCCCAAGGGAAGAGCACACCCATTGACTCTTCAGTACCAAACGGTCAGCCCTGAAAACATGCATACAAGGAACATTATATGGACCCAGCAGGTTATATTTGGGAATATATGTGCAAATATATGCATATATATATTTGCATATAATAATGATGGATGAAAATACAGGCCATAAATTTGAAGGAGTGTAGCAGGAATCTTAAAAGTTCTTATTAATAAAATCAAACCTGAGGCCAGTTATTGGGGTGAACACTGGAAGATCAGAGAGACAGAACAAGCCACAGCTAACCTCACCTGGCCAACTTCTCAGCTGATCTTGTTTCCTCAGACTGGAAGCTTCTATGTCCTCATATCCGAATGGCTCTCAGCTGAATTGTGCTGCTCAAAACCTAAAAGCTTAACCAGCCAAATGCTTAACCAGCCAAATGCTGCTAGTTCCTGGTCCTCATGCCTTATATACCTTTCTGCTTTCTACCATCACTCCCTGGGATTAAAGGCTCGCTTTCTGGGATTAAAGGCGTGTGTCACCATGCTTGGCTGTATCCTTGAACACATGGATCTCTGCCTCTGGAATGCTAGGATTAAAGGCGTGTGCTACCACTGCCTAACTTCTATGTTTAATATTGTGGCTGTCCTGTCTCTGACCCCAGATAAGTTTATTAGGGTGCACAATATTTTGGGGAATACAATACCACCACAAAGGAGAGTTGGGGGAGGGTTAGAAGAAGAAAAGGAAGGGAGGAAAGTTGTAATTACAATACAATCTCAAAAATAAACAAAAAAACTTTAAAAAAAACAGTTTGAAAAGACAAAATAAGCATCAAAATCATACTCGGCTACGGAGAGGATTGGGGGATGACTATATTGAGAATTTAAACAAACTAGGGCTCACAGGCTAAGGGGTCAAGTGGGTTGAGAAGACCACATGTAAAGACAGTAGGAAACATAAGCAGAAAGATGTAAGTTCTAAGAATAATAAGAAAGAAATACTGGGAAACAAAAACACAGTGACAGAAGTAAGGGACGCCATTGTGAGCCTGTTATTTGGCTGAATGTAGCTGAGGGAAGAAACTCAGTCATGAACACATTTCAATAGAAATTTCTAAGGGAGCTGAAACATGTGCCTATACGTAAACCTTCACAGAATGATTACAGCAACTTATTAATAATTGCCTAAGCTTAGAAGTAACTAACATATTCTGTAGTAGGTTTGTGATTAGAAATGAATGACTAAAGTGTGGTACTTCTGGACAATGCACAACTATTCATCACCAATAAGAAATGAGTACAAGCCATGAAAAGACACAAAAAAGATTCAAATACATGTTGCCAAGTGAAATAAGTCAATCTGAAAAGGTTATATAGTTCATGTTTCCATCTGAGTGAAAGCATTTTAAAAAGGCAGAACTGTGGAGTAAATAATCAGTAGCTGCTGTGGAATGGAAGGTAAATAGCACAGCGGGAGGGTAAATAGGAACATAGAGGATTTTCATTGGGGTGAAACTATGATACCATAATAGTATTACATTAATTCTGCATTGGTCAAAATTCATAAAATGTGTAATACCAAAAGTGAAGTTTAACATAAACTATAAACTTCGGGTAACGATGACACAGAAATGCATGCTGGACAGGTGCAGCAGATGCACTACCCTGATGGGGTGAAGACAGATTTGAAAAATCTATACTTTTATCTTAACTTTACTGGGACCCTCAAACAACTCTTTAATAAGTTATAGGGGCTGGGGAGACGTCTTAATGAGTAAAGCAGGGGTTCACAAAGCATGCAGATCTGAGTTCAGGCCACTAGCACTCATGTAAAAATAGCACAGAGGCTCCCCTGTAACTCAGGTGTTTAGAAAGAGAAATGGGATTCCCAGCATCCTATCTAAACTAGCCACTTCAGTGAGCTCCGGATTCTGTGAGACACCTTGTCTCTAAAAGAATAAGATGGAAAACAATCAAGGAAGTTTTTTACTTTCAGAATGTTAAGCCATGGCACAGTTGACTAGATGATTAGGTTCATTTGTACTACTCTAACAGAATACTTGAGACTGGGTGACTTTCAAAGAACAGAAATTTAATCTCTCACAGTTCTAAAGGCTGAGCAATCCAAGATCAAGTTATCTCCAAAGGCAGTATATGACAGTAACTTCCTTGTTTATTGAGGAATTTTATCACACGGTAGAAGGAGAGAACTCTGGTCTCTGTAGTTCCCTAAAAGGGCACAAATCATACTTGTGGAAGCTTCATTTTCATTACTTCCCAAAGGCATAATTCCTTGATATCCTCACACTAGGAAATAGATGAATTCAAGGAGGACACAAGCATGGGGTGGGGGTGGGGTTAATACAGAGAAAGGTGTAAATAATTCATCTTTTAAAAAAAAAGACTTGAGGCCAGCAGGTGACAGACCTGCCTCCAGGCTGCACTACCACCACCACTACACACTGGATTTTGTTCCTCCAAGACCCACTCTGCCATCCAACCCCACCCTCTCCTCACCCTCCCCACGGCCATCCTTTCCCTGCAACTTCAGCAGACTATAGGCACAGGAGTAACTCACATCAGTTGGAAGAATAGGTTAGCGACTGGCCTTCCAGCTGAACTGCCCCAACCTCCAGACCCTAAACCCCAGGGCACATCCCATGCACCCCCATTCCATCTCATCCTCAGCAAGACATCTGGACCCTGCTCCCAAATCTGGTGAAACTCCACTGCTCTGGTATAGTCCCCAGCAGCCAACTAACAGGTGAGAGACCTGGCTGCAGGCCACACCACCACCGCTGCTACCTACTGGATTCTGTTCCCTCAAGACCCACACTCTGCCGCCCAACCCCACCTACCTCATCATCCTCCCCTTGGTCAGCCCTCCCCTGAAACTCCAGCAGACTCCATAGGCACACCAGTTAGAAGAACAGACTCCATAGGCCCAAGTACAGTCCACACCAGCCAGAAGAACAGAAGGATACATTAGATCTAGTTACTCAAACCCCCAAAAACCTTAGTTGAGACAATCCTACTGGACCTGAAGACCTGCAAATCACCAGAACCCTTGGCCATTCAGTCCAGAAGACAATAAAGGATAATAAGATAATTTTAATACAGATAATAAAGGAACAAAACACCCATCCAACAAAGGTAACACAAGAATCAATACCTGTATGTATAATCATCC
>CABHPH010152111.1:0-27735 GCA_902168325.1 Peromyscus nudipes | reverse complement strand
TTCTTATTAAATATGACCTACATGAAATCAAATCAGTGATCATATGTACTATATAATATTTTCGTTGACTTAAGTTTTTCAAAAGTAATATGTAATTTAATGTGTCACTTAATATTTTAACTGGCATGCCATGTTAAAATCAAACTAAATTGATAATTAAAGACTTCTCATTATATGCAAGTGCGTTTTCTGAGCTCCCTCACTTATTAAGTGGCATCTCATGATGAGTAAAAATGGGGAATGGTGACTTGGGAGACAAATGAAGGAAATGTCAAATTCTCTCTGTAATTCACTCTCTCCTCTGGAGAGACATCGGCAAATTCCATGCCTTCTAAAGTCTGGCAATAACTCCTAAGGTAAATGCCATTTTGCATTACAAGCAGTGTGTTCTGGGAGGCAAACTTGAAACCACCCACAGGTAACCAAGCCTCATTCATGGTCCCTTAGAACCCTTGACCTCGATATATATCTAAGTTAGGGTTTTATTACTGTAAAGAGACACCATGACCATGGAAAATCTTATAAAGGAAAGCATTTAATTAGTGCTGACTTACAGTTCAGAGGTTTAGTCCATTTTCATCATGGTGGGAAGCACTGCAGCATATAGGCAGACATGGTGCCAGAGTTCCACATCAGGATCAGCAGACAGCAGGAAGAGAGAGAGAGACCAGGACTGGCTTGAACATCTAAGACCTCAAAGCCCACCCCCCAGTGACACGCTTCCTCCAACAAGGCCAAACCTCCAATAATGCTGCTTCCTATGAGTCTATGGAGGCCATTTTTATTCAAACTACCACTGTGCACAAGTATGGATGTTCCGCTTTCTATACATTGGGTAATGAATTCAGGAACTATAAAACCATTATAGAGAAAAGGTATCCTTGTTCTCATGACCTAGACAAAACACTAAACTTTTCAAAAACTATTAAAGGATTTCTTTGAAGGAAGATAAATCCTCATCTGGTGCTTCATACCACTTGGAAGACAGTGGTATGAAGACTGTGGAATCCCTTCCTCCATGTTCCTATTCAAATACACATTGATACTAAAATTACCCTTTTGTGCCTGGCTTCTGGAGTTCCTTAATATAATCCTGGCAAATGAACACCTGGCAAAGGCATTCTCTGCCACCATGGGCTGTTCCTTCACACTGTTCATAGTTTATCTGGCAGAGCAGAAGCTTCAAGGTGATGCAATCCTATCATTGCTTGCTATTATTCCTGAGACATTAGAAACCTTTTTAAATTTAGTATTCTTTGAAATGCCCATCCATTTATACAGTGTATTTCAGTCATAACTACCTACCATACCTCCCTCCAAATCCCTCTGATGTTCCCATTCTGTCTCCCTCTCAGCTTCACAGCAGTTTTAGATTGTTATCTCCCTCTTTTATTCTACAATTTCATAGTACTTACAGCCATTTAAATAAAAAAAAATGAAAAGCCAGGTTAAGACTCCTTTCCCTCCCAGACTGAATCTCTGAATTGCCTCCATCAGGCTGTTGACCCCATAACTTCAAAATATTGGAAACCAAGAAGCCCTGGTGCTTTTTCATTGAACTTCCTGTCCACTTCCTAAGTCCCATGTCTCTCTCAGAAATCATTGCCTACACCCAGCCTCCAGCTTGGCTGTATACATTTTATTCCAGAGCCTTGTTTGTTCCTATCTCTCACACTTGGCTTTGTTTCCCATGGCTGTGTGACTGGTAGGGGCCTTCACTGCTGTGTGTGTGTGTGCCTTCACACACCACTGTTAAATAGTCTGGACTTGAGAAACTAATTTTGTATTTTCTAGTTGGATTGCTGCTCTCCATTTTCTGCCAAATCTTCCTGGATTTTTTTTTTCCAGCAACATTAAAAATCTCCACAAGCCCATGAATAATCTAGTGGCCTTATTTACAGTATGCACTTGTATAAATCCATGGCCTTGGTCATACAAGCCCAGCTGACAATGTGTTGTGCTTTGGGTTTTTTTTTTGTGTGTGTGTGTTCATGTTTATTAAAGAACTTTATAGATCCATGAATAAATCGAATTAAAAGTTAATCAAAGATATGAACATTGTGGGTAGCCACCTGCTTTGATTTTTCAGCCACAGCTTCAGTGTGTCCTTTTACAATTTCTCAGGGTGGGCATTCCATGCTTATATGTGAATGTAAAATGAAGAGCTGAGTCCAAAACCTGAAAAGGTGGGTGCTAACCTCACATATGGGAACATTTGGAAAGCAAAAGGTAAGGAGTGTAAATCCATCCCCTTTTCACATTCATCTTCTACAGAAATCTTTGCAGGGTTGCTACCAGGCATTCTGTGTTTTATGCTATATATGCATACATACATACATGCGCATATCATGCATACACATATACATACCTATATAGATACAGTGCTTGTGGTTTGAGGCTATGCCTGCGGATACCAACACTATGCGTACATCAGAAGCAAAGAAATAGTCAATAAAACCAAGGCCAGAAAGATTACTTTGCTGCAAGGCCAAACAATAAGTAAAGGCTACTTTTTTTTCCTTAAGATAAAAATCGTGTGTCCATATTGAGATATACTCACCTACAGAATTTAAAATAGTGATTTAAGAAATAAATGACATTGTGATGAGTTTTTGATCTTTTCTATTTTTCAAGATCATTCCATGGCTGTTCTGACTAGGAATAATACCACTCAGGAGGGATAGAGACCACCACGCAGTTGAGAATATAACATTGCCTTTGTATGTCCCTTAAGGGGGGCATGTAGGAGATTAATGTGAGGAGTATCAGTGAACAAAGGCACAAGACGTGAGTGAAACTGCATGAAACAAGGTATTCTGGGTAAAGAATCAAAGATGTTCTCTCCAAATTATAAATCCGGCTACATCAGCCTCCTCACCTTTCATTTTCTTTTTCATCCACTCCAGTTTCCATATTCCCCTCTCTCCTTGGAACCTGTCCAGTCTCCCTCAGTCCTTTGTGTGGTGGGCAGTTCCTCCCATCATGTGGTGTCAGCTTAGACTCAGGCTCATCCTCCGAGAATCCCTCCCCCAAGCAGCAGAGAGAGGAAGTCATTCCCAAAATTGATTCCACTTAAAATTCTGACTTTTTGATTTATTCTTATTCTGAATGCTTAGTAATGCTTAGTAGTATCCAAAGTTATGTATTTGTTTATTTCCTTATTTGCTGTCTGTCTCTCTCCAATAAAATGCAAGCACTTGAAACCAGGGGGTGGGGGAGGTGGGGGTATCTCTCCTCCACCATGCTCACTGGGACATCACAGGTTGAAGTGATTTCCCATGCACCATTCAGTAGCTCCAACAGGACCAATCACTGTGACCTTCCCCTGGTTGAATCTGCATGAAATTAAAATAATCTGAGAAGAGGAGGGAGCCTCATTGTCTCTCCCTAGTGGGCAAGCACAGAGTACAACTGCCCAGAATACTGAGTTCGTCTTGCACAGCCAATGAAAACTGAAAGTGGTGTCGGGTACAGGCACAACTGCCTACAAAAATGAAGAGGCCTGTGTTATTGGGCTTTGACACACCAGCTCTGATGATGTCACAGACATTGCTTCATTCCAGAGACCAGTTATGGAGGTGGGGCCAAAGTAAGGGAAGAACTCATATGAACTCAGCGGCAGCCATTTTGGACAATTCCATGTAAGAAGAAGAGATGCATCGTTTTATTTATTATTAAAGTTCTTAAAGTAACGAAAATGGATAGCTTTCTCTTACTACATCAGTTCAGCATTGTTCACTTGTCTATACAGTTCATTTACTCATGCAACATTCGTATAATTCTGAGAGCTTTTTAAGGTGGATAAAATGTTCCCTCATATTTCAGTTTAACCAAAGAGTGAAACTATGGAAGATACAGGTAAACATCATGGATTTGGGAGCTTAAAGTTTGTACTTTTTGTCCAAAGTCTACTATCAAAGCAATATCCTGCTAAGAAGTTAGCAAAGTATATACATTTAAAAAAAAAATCACTCAATGTACATTTTATTTTTATAAAATGTTATGGCTCAGTCAACTAAAACATTATTTGTGTAATACTTGCAAATATATTAATAAAATATTTTTTTACTTAGCCACATATACAGGCTTTTTCTTTTAGGCCATCAAACAGCTCCCAAATCATGACATGGAGACCCCTTATTAATTATGAATGTTCGGCATAGCTTAGGCTCATTTCTGGCTAGCTCTTTTAACTTAAATTAACCTGTTTATCTTTGTCTACCTTTTGCCTCAGAGCTTTTTACTTTTCATTCCCTCTGCATATCTTACTTTCTTTGCTTCTTCTGTCTGCTGGCAGCTGCCTGGCTGTCCCCAGGCATCTCCCTCATTCTCTTTTCTCCCTCTCTCGTTCTTTCCTTCTTTTGAGCCTAGATTTCTCCTATTTATTCTCTCTCCCTGCCAAATCTGCCTATACTTTTCCTGCCTAACTATTGGCCATTCAGCTTTTTATTAGACCAATCAGGTGCCTTAGGCAGGCAAGGTGAAACAAATGCAACACATCTTTACATAGTTAAACAGATACAGCAGAAACAAATGTAACACACCCTTACATCATTAAACAAATGCAGCATTAACAAGTCTAACACATCATTGCCTAGCTAAAATAATATAACACTCACCTTACACTTTCTTTGAAGTTCTTGAGAATCTTGGGTTTTTACAAAAGTGTTTTCAATTTTTTTGCTTGAACATTTATCTTTCTTATTTCCTTTTCTCATGCCGAAATGTACTAATAGTATTCTCACAACAATAATAAGCCACCTGCTCTGGGCTCACACCTGTCTTTATAGTCATGTATCCCATGACAGCTGTGCACAAATATCCTATAATCAGTGTGTGTATGGATTTGGAAGACTGCTATAATATAGCCGGAATCACTGTGTGAGATCATGGCATGTGTGGTAATTTGAATGTAATTGGCCCCCATAAGCTCATAGGGAGTGGCACTATTGGGAGGTGTGACTTTGTTGGAACAGATATAGCGTTGTTGGAGGAACTATATCACTGTGGAGGTGGGCTTTGAGGTCTCATATATGCTTAAGCAATACCCAGTGTCTCAGTCTGCTTCCTATTCCCTGTGTATTAACATGTAGCAGCTCCTTCTCCAACACCATGCCTGCCTGCACGCCACCATGCTCCCTACCATGTGATAATGGACTAAACCTCTGAACTGTAAGCAAGCCCCCAATTAACTGTTTTCCTTTATAAGAGTTGCAGGGGTCATGGTGTCTCTTCACAGCAATTGAAACCTAACTAAACATTAGTGACCAGGTGAATCCTGATAATGCTAACTTGGTTTAAACAGCATTCTGGGAAAGCCTCCTCGGTTTTGTCAACAATATAGTACCTGGAGATACTCCATGTGCTTATGTCTAGAAAATAATCTGCTTTAGAAAAGCTCCACGAGACTTCACAAAACATGATGTTTGACTTTCATCAAAAGATAAAAACACCCCTCACGGTTCATTGTGTCCAGCACATCATTTATTATGACGAACCAAGACAAGAAGAATTACTGTGAATTGTTTGCCTTTTAAGCATGATGGTACCTTTTCCTGCTATTAGAAATGTCACAGTCATTAATTTTTGTGGGGGTATTGTGTTCCCCAAAAAATTGTGTATGCTAATAAACTTATCTGGGGTCAGAGAACAGGACAGCCACAATATTAAACATAGAGGTTAGGCAGTGGTAGCATACGCCTTTAATCCTAGCATTCCAGAGACAGAAATCCCTCTGGATCTCTGTGAGTTCCAGGCCACATTGGAAAAGGCCAAGCTTGGTGACACAGCCTTTAATCCCAGAAAGCATGCCTTCAATCCCAGGGAGTGGTGGTAGAAAGCAGAAAGGTATATAAAGCGTGAGGACCAGAAACTAGAGGCTTTTGCCCTGGAGAGGCCTTTGGCCTGGAGAAGCCTTTGGCCTGGAGAAGCATTTGGCCTGGAGAAGCCTTTGGCCTGGAGAAGCATGTGGCTGGTTAAGCTTTCAGGCTTCTAGCAGCAGTTCAGCTGAGACCCATTCTGGATGAGGGCTCAGGGCATCCGGTCTGAGGAAACAAGACCAGCTGAGGATCCGGTGAGGTGAGATAGCTGTGGCTTATTCTGTCTCTCTGACTATCCAGCATTTCACCCCAATACCTGGCTCAGGTTTGATTTTATTAATAAGAACTTTTAAGACTCATGCTACAAATTTTATTTAAAATACCCTGTCTGAGGCTTTCAAATTCCTTGCATATAAATTGAATATAAGCTTCCTATAGCCACACTTCCCTATGGCCCAGAATCACTGTATCTTCCCACATTCTTTGGGTTATCTCACCTCTTCATTATGCATTTGACAAAAGAAAACACTTGATTTATAATTTTCCATGATGGGAAAATAATGACACAGTGAAGAGACTGTGTGTCTTCATTTCAGTCAGCATTAAGTGAACGGAAAAAGCCTTCCGGTTATACAATGTCCTTCTCATCTGAATATGGAGCATATACAAGTATCTCTAGCATCTACACATTGACTGTGTTATGTCTTTCTATTTTCCCACTTAATGATGTCAAAGTTTGTGCCAGGGAAACTGTACTACTGTGCAGTCATAGAACAGTATATGAGTGATGACTGGCCCATTTTAGAACTATAATGGACAACACTGAGATGAAGCCAAAAACAAAAGAAGTTGGTGATTACCCTGTCCAGGGTAATAAAAATATGAACCCATTTTAGAATAGTGCATGTTGGCATTCATATTTCAAAATGTGATATGGCAAACAAATATTAAATTTTAAGTAAGATACTTTCTATATTTTGAAAGACTGTGGGCAAAACTTTAAAACTCCTGCTAAGGGTTACTCAGGAGGACTCCTAGGAGAACCAGGTTGTCAGGGATGAAAAGTCTAGCTTAGTTTACAAGGGAATTGTTGGCATATGAGTCTGCCTGGTATAAATGTTCACTTCAGCTGATAAAGTGTAGGTAGCATCTGGATGTCCCCTAAAAGTAACTTTCAGAATCTTCTAACTCAATGTCTCAGATAACTTTCTAGAATATAACAATGGGGCATAATAAAAACTGTGTTCATGTTATAAGGCTCAGCTGACTGCACTTTATGGCCCCACTTCCCAGTTAACCAAGTTCTGAGATCAACTTACACTAATACCATTCATTAGGGAGAATAGCACAAAAGAAATTTTTTAAAAAGGTTTTAAATCTGTAGGAAAATGTTCTTTGTAGGCTTCACATCCATCAAAGGTTAGAAGAGTTTTCAATCATTGTGTTAAAACAAGAAAAAAAGAAAGAAAGGAAGTGGGGGTGGAGGGAGGGAAAGAGGTAGAAAAAGAGAGAGAAGAAAAAGAAAGGAAAGAAGGAAGGAAGGAAGGAAGGAAGGAAGGAAGGAAGGAAGGAAGGAAGGAAGGAAGGAAGGAAGGAAGGAAGGAAGGATTGACAATGGAAGGATAGAAGTTGTCTAGCAAAGAAGCAAAGAGTCCATGATAGGAACCGATGAGCACTGAAATTTCAAGTGTCCTGGAACCCAATCCACTAACCATACCTAGAAGGGTTTTTAATTTAGTGACTGGAGTTGTCATGGTTCCTAGTGATAAAGGTATAAAAATTAATATTTGAGAATCAATTAGCCTGGGAAATTTTGTAAACTGACTTATTTGCTATCTGTTTGGTGACGTACAACACTGATTTCTTCATCTTGCTGGGGAGAGAAACATTTACAGACCACGGAGAGAGGGACAGATGGGCATCAGCCAGGAAACTGAGTAAATTTAGTTCCAAAAGAATCTTGGGAGATAGGTGACGGGTATCTAAAAGTGTTTGAGTGTGTGACATGCTCAAAGAGATTATTTCAGATTTAGTTTTAGTGTTAGAGCTGGGAAGTTGGAAACTTTTAAGAGAGGGTTTGGCATCATCATTTACCCTGTTCATAACTTATAAAAACATATAGACTTTCACATATCAGATGGAACATCTGAATACACACATCCATTCAGTAGGAGAGCTGGCTGGATTGGACAACCTTTCCCATTACTGCCACAATTAATCAGAAAACCCATTTTTTTTCAGATAAGCTATACAAGAGATTTTTCCTTCGAGTAGAGGGTTGTACCAACTGATGCTCCAGCTTCACCTAGAGCTACTTCCCCAATCCCAGGAATAGCATTCTCATCATGAAAAACTGTATGAGCATGTGTCAATAAATACTGAGATAATGAGCAATGTGAGTGAAGAGGGGAAGACGCAATTAAGTAAATGTGACCTTTAATAAAACCAACTTGCCTTGTGTGAGTCATCTGCCAGGGGTTCTTGTTACATTATGTGGAACAAAGAAACAACCCTTCTTTTAAGTATGATTCAGTAGAGAACATAAAACAAAAAGAACTAGAGAGAGTACATCAGTAGCCACAGGGGAAATTGAGAGAAAGAAAAGAGAGATGCACAGAATTAATTAAATTACTAATGCAACTGCCTTGAGGGGGGAAACTAAGCATTGCAAAAGAACAAACAGTCATTCATCAATAATTTCATTTAATTAATCATTCCAGAAGTTTAAGAGATTGGCCCTCTGGAGCCAGACGGAACTATATTTATAGACGGGGACCATCACTTCTAATTTGGTGCCTGTTTCCAATAGCAATAACATTCTAAGCCCAGGTTTTCTAGACAGTAAAAATAAATCAAAATAATAAATCATTGCATTGCTATCAAGATTGTTTTAGGCAATTAGTATCCGAGTTACAGAACAAAGCCAAGCACAGAGAAGAATAGCCGAAAAATGCCACCACAGCAATGTCGGGAGCATGTCATCATCATATCTAGTTAACCATACAAAAGGTGATTTAATTTAAAAGGTGACATAAGAGTCAGGTCTTAAAGAAGAGCTAAGTATTAGCTGTGACAGGAGAAGAAGCAGACGTTCCAAGCAGCCAGCGTATCTCCGGGGGAACTATTTACATGCAGTTTGAGGCAAGATAAAATTTAGTTGCTAATCAGAGGACTAACTCCATCAAAGCTAAATTAATGAAATTCCACTTTCCCATTGATCAGATTTTTTTTTAAGAAAAGGTTTGGCATCATCATTTACCCTGTTCCTAAAATCCTGCATTTATTCAGCCCCCAAATTGTGTTGGGTGAGCTTGAAACTGTTGTGAGAATTTTACCACTTGACCACCACCATTACTGCCATGAGCATGTCACAGAAATATGTATCTTCACCTATGTACAATTGCTATTGAAACATTCTAGACTAAGAAATCTAAGGCTTTCACATTGCAAGTGAGGGTTATTTCAGTTTGGCAAGACAGGCAGCCTTGCCCTAAGCTGAGCTAACTGGACAGCATTTCCTGTCTTAGGGCTAGGTATCTCTTTAGTTCAAGCATCTGCTTTAGATATTTGGTGATTCACAGCTCTTTTCTCTGTCATTCTGAGTTACATTCACATTCTTTTTAAAACTCCTGTTGCCAATTTTATGGCATGGTATGATCTACCTCAAATAATCACTGCTTTGAATCATAATGATACAGAGACAGGGGTGCTGTCTTGCAGTGGGTACTTACCTTATTTGGCTACATGTATATATGCGGGAATCTGTGGACCTTTAGAAACATGTTACTAAAAAATTCAAAATTGTGATGAGAAATGGTCAGCTGGCAGTGGAGAAGAAATGTTGTGTTTATAATTTGCATATAGAAATAATCTCGACTGGCAGAGAAGAAGCACACATTAAAACAAGATATAACCCATATAACTTAATTTTTTATGATGATCAAGTAATGTTTTATAATAAGAAAAATAGGGTGGTAAGATGGTTCTGCAGATAAAAGCGTTCAAGCCTGGGGATAGGAATTTGATCCCTGCAACCCATGTAAAGGTAGAAGAAGAGAACCAACTCCACAGAGTTTTCCTCTGATCTGCACAGGTGTGGAATGGCATGCACAGCACCCCACAGATATTACAATAAGATATGGGTAAATACAGAAGTAAGTGTATAAATAAACTGTTGTGGTTTGTCAAAGTTTTTAATGTAATGATTAGTCCTGCGGCCGAGGATGATGTCCACACAAATCAGTCAGCATTTCTTTCCATCACACACTGAGACACTATTGATTGCTGCATCTTCACAAGTTGTCTGACTCAATTTGGTACTGTTGGATGCTTTGTGTCAACGCCTTATTCACAAGACACTGGTTAATTTTCTCCGTGAACTCCACGTCCCTGATGCTTCTGAAGTTCTAAATTGCAAAGGAACTTGTGAGACAGATGAGAAGGAGCTCTCCAATCTCTTGATAGACTTGGAACGAGTTTCAGAGGGGGCCATGAAGCATTGTCAACCATGACCCCTTTTGTATATTGACATAAGAATTGATTTTTCTCAGACAACTGCACCGAGAAGCCAAGAAAATTAGGAAGGCAAGAAGTGAGAATGTCTTTTGTGTATACAAAACCATTTCTTAGGGAAAATGAAAATGAAATCCTTGTTCAGAAAATTTAAACACTAAAAGTAATATTTATAAAGTTCTAGAGTGTGGTTGCTTCAGACCCAGCCTTATTCTCCATAGAACCCTCTGTAGCATAGTCTGTACTTTGCAAAGTGAAATAAGGGATCAATTGATTTCTGTTTGCCTCTTAATATATTTTTCTCAATTAGCACACAAATGCGTATACTCATAACATACAGTATGCTACCCCAATCCCTGCACATTTCACGTAATGACCAAAGTAGGGTGAGTACTCCACCCACAACCTCAAAGATTTATCATATCTTTTGGGTAAGAATATTCCAAGTTCTCATTTACAGTTACTTTGAAATACAAACAAAATATGATCTTGTTAGCTATAGTCACTCTAATGGTGACATCCTTGTGTGTTAGAACTATAATAAAAATAAGTTCCTAAGTGACAACTTTATGCATCCTATCAGCATTGAGAGCAGTGAAAACATATAAATATTATCAGTCACCTTCTGCCTTTATCCTGTAGACTAGAAACAAACAGTCCATAGGTTGTACCACTTGAGGACCACACTCCCAACATCACTGCTCTTGATAATTCTGTTCAGTGTCTCTTGCACAAATAAACAATAATTTATACAGTGATTTTTTTAAATATATTTGTGCTGTGGGATGTTCTGTATGGCAAATGTGTTGCTAATAAAACACTGATTGGCCAGTGGCTAGGCAGGAAGTATAGGCGGGACTAACAGAGAGGATTAAAAAAGAACAGGAAGGTGGAGGGAGTCACTGCCAGCCGCCGCCAGGACAAGCAGCATGTGAAGATGCCGGTAAGCCACGAGCCACGTGGCAAGGTATAGAGTTATAGAAATGGATTAATTTAAGATATAAGAACAGTTATCAAGAAGCCTGCCACGGCCATACAGTTTGTAAGCAATATAAGTCTCTGTGTTTACTTGGTTGGGTCTGAGCGGCTGTGGGACTGGCAGGTGAAAGAGATTTAACCTGACCGTGGGCCAGGCAGGAAAACTCTAGCAACATATTTGCTTTAAATTAAGAGGCCAAGGAACTTTGGCAGGCAGAAAGAATACTATTTTATGTTACATAAAGCTAATTCTTAGAAACCAATTGGAAATGAGACATTTGTTCATAAAATCTAAATAGCTGACATGTGAAGCAAAAAAAAAAAATCAAGGAGTGCATAACTATAAACATACAAACCATTTGGCCTAATGCTAATTTTCAATACTAAGTTTTAAATAAACATATCACTATTCCTTAGACATCACAGACAGAGGTGTCTACCCACCCTCCTCATATGAAATATCACATATAACTTATGGTCTCTCAAAAACCTTATCTTTAAAAGAGTCAGTTAATGAATGCTGTGTATATCCTATGTCTTGAGTGTAAACACAAAACCAGAGAGACAAAATATGCCCTTGGAGAAGATTAATATCACACAGCTTTTCAAACAGAACAGAAAAACACATGAGCCCATTACCACAGCAGGAAGAAACAGCTAAAATTTTTACAATGGTACAGAGTCGCTATGGCTACCCAAGATGCTGGTTCAGTGTCACTTTGCTGATCATTATCGTGGTATAATGTTACTGTGGCTAATCATCCTATAGTACACTGTTACTATTTCTATTCATTATCATAGTACAGTGTTATGATGGCTAATCATCACCATCATACAGTGTTCCTATGGCTAATCATTATCATAGGACAATGTTACTGCAGCTCATCATTAGCATATTGCAGTGCTACTGCAGCTAATCTTTAGCTTATTACAGTGCTACTATGGATAATCACTATGAAGGAAAAAAGTATTACTATGCAAAATTGTTAAGGTAGAAAAGCACACAAAGGCTGTATTAATATATAGTGATAGAGTATTAATATAGATAGTTATTACTGGGGCTAATCATCAATATGGTACAGTGTTACTTTGGCTAATCATTTCCATAGTTAAATGTAACTATAAATAATTGTCACCATGGCACAGTGCTACAATGACTAATAATTATTGTGGTACAGTATAAAATATAAATAATTATTACCATGGTACAATGTTAATATGGTTAATCATCGCCATATAAATATTAATGGTTAATCATGGTACATAGCTAATCTTTACTATGGTACAGTGCCACTATTACTAATCATTCCCATGGTACAATATCACTATGTAAATCATTACTGTGGTCCAATATTACTATGGCTGATCATTATTACTGTATAGTGTTATTATAGCTAATCATTATCATAGTACATTATTACTATGGCTAATGATTACTACAATATAATGTAACTATGGCTGATCATTTCTGTGGTTTAATGTTACTATAGCTAATAATACTGTAGTACTCTTACTATGATTATCATTGCCATAATAGGTGCTATTATGACTAATCATCATTGTGGTACAATAGCACTATTGCTAATCATTACTATAGTACGGTGGCTAATCATTACTATGTTACAGAGTTACTGTGGTTAATCATTACCATAGTACAATATTACTGTAACTAATCATTACTGTGGTACAATAACACAATGGCTAATCTTTACTGCAGTACAGTGTCAATATGGCTAATCATTACCACAATATAGTATTACTATGTTTAATCAATATCACAGGAGAGTGTTACAGTGACTACTTGCCATATTACAGTGTTACTATAACTAATCAATGTTATGGTGTAATACTACTCTGGCACAGTATTACTATGGTTAACCATTACCACAGTACAGTGTCACTATTGCTAATCACTGCTAAGGTACAGCAGCTCTATGGTAAGCATTACTATGGTATAGCACCACTATGAATAATTATTACTATAGTACAGTGTCACTATAACAATCATTACAACTGCAGCATTTTATTCTAGTGATCATTATAATGGTACAGTGTCATTATGGCTAATAAATACCATAGTAAATGTCACTGTGGTTAATCCCTACTATAGGGCTGTGTCACTATAGCTCATAATTACTATAGTTCAGTGTTACTAAAGTAATCATTACTGTAGTACAATATTACTATGGCAATCATTACTTTGGAAGAGTATTATTTGGTATAACAATCACTGTGGTATGGTATTACTGTCAGTAACTATTACTATGGTTTTTGTATCACAATAGAAAACTCTATACAGGTGTGATTTATTACTGCATCTTTATATATGCTTATATTCCTCCAAGAGACCTATAGCACCGTATATTGTCTCTCTATGAATAAACTGCAATAAAGTTTAGCTCACTTATATTTGTTTGGGGCATGCTTTATTGTAGTAAATGATAGACCATTACCTGTCTGAATTTTAAATATTCAGCATATAATGTTTTTTATCTTCCTAGCTCATACAACCCGCTAAGTTATTTCAGCCTTTAAAAAATTCCCCAAGAACACTCCTCCATGGCTGGTGGGAATGCAATCTTGTACAGCCACTCTGGGTATCAGTATGGTGGTATCTCAGAAAATTGAGAATCAACCTACCTCAAGACCCAGCAATACCACTCTTGGGCATATACCCAAAAGATGCTCAACCACACCAGAAAGACATAGGCTCAACTATGTTCATAGTAGCATTATTTGTAGCCAGAACCTGGAAACAACCTAGATGCCCCTCAACCAAAAAATGGATAAAGAAAATATGGTACATTTACATAATGGAGTATTACACAGCAGTGAAAAACAATGTCATCATGAAATCTGTTTGCAAATGGATAGAACTAGAAAAAAAATCATCCTGAGTGGGAAAACCCAGACCCAGAAAGACAAACACAGTATGTACTCACTCATAAGTGAATATAGATGCAAAGCAAAGGATAACCAGGCTACAATCTGCAATCCCAGAGAAGCTAGGTAAAGGGACATGCATGGATTGTCCCAGGAAGGAGAAAGGGTTAAGATCTCCTGGGTAAACTGGAAGGGGGGAGTAGAGGGGAGGGGATGTGAGATGAGAACGTGAGCGTTCGACATGGCTGAGTTGGAGAAGGGACAGAGAAAGAAAGCAATGAAAGAGATGTCTTGACAGAGTGAATCATTAAGGGGTTAGGGAGAAATCTAGAACTATGGAAATCCCCAGGAACTCACAAGGATGTCCCCAGCTAAGACTCATAACAATGGTGGACAGGGTGCTTGAACTAGCCTTCTCCTGTATTCAGATCGGTGACTACCCTAATGGTCCTCATAGAACCTACATTCAATGACTGATGGAAGCAGATGCAGAGACCCACAGCCAAGCACTTGGCCAAGCTCCTGGAGTTCAATTGAAGAGAGGAGGGACTATAGGAGCAGGAAGGCAGGAAGGGGTGTGTGTGTGTGTGTGTGTGTGTGTGTGTGTGTGTGTGTGTGTGTGTGTGTGTGTCAGGATCATGATGGGAAAAACCACAGAGACAGGTGGTCCAAGCTACTGGGAGCTCATGGACTCTGGACTGACAGCTGGGGAGCCTGCATGGGAACAAACTAGGCCCTCTGAATGTGGGTGGCAGTTGTGTGGCTTGATGTGCTTGTGCGTCTCCTGGCAATGAGACCAGGACTTATCCCAGGTAGAAGAACTGGCTTTTTAGAGCCCGTTCCCTATGGTGCCATGCCTTACTCAGACGTGATGCAGCGGGGAGGGGCTTGGTCCTGCCCCAACATGGTATAGCAGCCTATGATGACTGCCCAAGGGAGGCCTTACTCTCTATGAGGAGGGGATGGAGGTGGGATGGGAGGGAGGTGGTGGGGAGAGGGAAAAGGGGAGGGAGGGGGAACAGGGCTTGGTATGTAAAATGACAAAAAAAAATTAAAAAAAGAGCTATACAAATAACCCAGTAACACCAAATTCCTAAGTGTACCTGAATTATTTAAATGATGTTGTTTAATTGTACATGCCTGAGTAGAAATTCAAGTACAGTTTTATTTGTGCAAAGTGAGATACAAATGAAAAAAAATGAAAATCCAGAAAATACCTTATAAGGAAAAAAAGAGCTGCTAAAACACCTGTCCTACTCAACATCATACTTTGGTACACAGGACAGTGTAGACTCTGGTGTGCCTGGGAGCTGTGGCCAAGACACTGACCAGTATGCCAGGACAGGGTCATAATACATGTCCCTCATCCAGAAAATGTGTCTGTTTAAAAGGGGGCAGTGTGCTTTCTACTGTCATTTCATACCGTTGCAAAGTAGAACCATCGTAAGTAGAGGACTGTCTCTATGCATACATAACACACTTCCATACATGTACATAGTGTGCAGACAGCTGGAGAACAAGCTACTTCTAAAGAGAATGCCTCAGACCTAGTTGCATTTAACAGCAGATCTCTAGATGAGGATGAGGCTGGAGCTGTGTTAGTCATTATCTGTGCAGCCATGAGCAAAAGGCTTGACCATGCTACCTACAAGCAAATCAACTGAAACAACTGTTAGTCTCCTTTAATGATGTGAATGACAGGAAAAATGAGAAGCATTTTGTTCACATATTCTGAAATGAACAAAATTAACCCAGCAATTTCCCAGTATAGACAGGAAAGGAAGCAAAATGAATATCGTTTCAATCACATCTCAGAGGTTTGGTCTCATAATGTGACACCAATTCCAGTCATTGTATATTTTAATTCTGAGTAACGTTTTATACTGCAATTGCACGGGTATAGTTCCTCAGGTTAGCATAGCTAACATTTAGGAGTGTTGTTTTACTAAAGAATGCAGACTCCACTAGTCCTAACAATTTGCAGTGTGGCTTTGGACTACCTGCCAGATCAGTCAAATCCTGTTGTTATAAGGTGAGAACTCTTTCATACTAATTGTGGTTGGTGGCTGGATAATTCTGATAAGCAAGTGAATTATAAATGGCCTGATTCATTGTGCCAAATTCCCAAGAACATATCCAGTGGTGGGGATTGGAAGGAAAGCTGGCCAGGAGGGCCATTAGGCCTTTGCAAATAATTATCAGCTCTCCTTTGGAATCCATTCATATCTGGGCACTGTCTCTCCTTGCATTTTTGAAGAGCAGTTACTATGCTAGAACAGTTGCTAGGCAAGCCTGGCCCTAATTGCAGTTTTCTCTTAACTCCCTATTACAAGGACTGTGGTCATTTTAGTTCCTAGAGATTTTCTTTTGTTAGAATCAAAAGGTAATAGCCTCATTTACAAGCACAGCAGCCTTGTGTGATCTGCAGGGTTCTGTAGGAGGACAGTCCCTAGAAAACAGCCTATGAGATGCTCCTTAGGTATCCCAGCAACCTCAAGCTGAATCTTGCTATGTACTATGACATATTGAAAACTGGTTTCTTGGTTGTGTGCCGCCATGGTGCATAAACACGAGATTAGTTGCAAACACAGAAAGCAGGTCTGAAAATGGTGTGATTACTGTTGTTTTACAGACCCAGAAAAATACTTAGGACTATGTTGGTTGAAAATTAGTGTGAGAACAAATGCTCACTAAAATCGACATACAGACATTCACCCCTGTCACTCAAAGTGCAAACTCACACTGGAGACAAAGTGCCACTGAAATAAATAAACGAAATGTAAGTAGTCTTTCATTTAGAAAGCTTATATTATGTTTCTTTGTCCCATTCTCTGTAATCAAATAAACACTACTGCCATTTAATATCTACTGATTTCTAATGATAATGTCCACTAGAAAGATTCATCACCTCAACAAATACTGACATTACTAAGAATGTTGCTGAGATCATCTTTAACTGAGATATCTGAGATAGGTAAAAGCACAGAGGAGATCAAATTGAACACAGTTCTGTGGAAAGGCATTTTAAAGTCAGTTGTCAAAACTCTTGGAGTTTTAAGCCTGGACCATAAGCACATTATTTCTTCTTTTTTAAGCTAGGAATGCCATGTCAGCCTTATTCCCAAGGGCATTTCAAATGTCTTACTAAATCACAGGAAACTCTAAATAAAGAGGTGGAACACAGATTTCATAAAAATATGACCCTAGTCATACATGAGGAGACATCAGTGTGGGTTTAGATCCACTGTCTTGTTCTCTTAGTCTGCGTGTGGAAACAATGTTTAATCCTAAAAGTGGTGGTGTTATCCTCATAGAACAAAAAAAAAAATATAGTTCTCCATCTATTCTACCAATCTTATTCTGACACTTTAAAACTCTGCCCCTGTACTATTGAGTTCCTTGGAATAAAACTTTACCATCTTCCTGGTTCCTTTACTAATCTGCTAAATAAAATATTGACTCATTTGGGGCAGGAGTCACGTTGTTTAGTAGGGTAAGGCCAGCTGAATCAGGTCACTCGGCACAGTGCGGAGACACCGGGCTCACGTTGAAAAGCACATTTGTATTTTGGAAACTCAACGGCTTTATATAAAGTCAGACATAATGCAGAAGAGGTGACAGGTTGCTATGAAAATGATGTCTTTGAATTCCCTTCCTGTCATGCCCTAACTGTGTGATCTAGGGAAGGAAAAATCATGCAGTGCCTCTCTAGGGCACTCAGAGTTGCTTCCCCCATCTCTGAAATAGACACAGTTCTCTTGTTAGGAATTTCCTATATTTCTGACAATGTTAACAAGCTACAGAGAGCTTTTGAATCTTGTATTTGAGGGTTTGTATCAAGTGTTTTCTCAGGGAGCCTGCTTACTCATTTCCCATTTTATTTTAATACAAAGGTCCCAAGCAGCCAACAGTAAACATACTAAAGCAAGACATCTTTCATTCTCTTTGTTAGCTCCTGCCCATTAGTGGGCAAAACACCTCTCCCCCAGATTTCAAAGGAAGCTCTGGGGAAATATTTGTATACCACACAGGGACTATTGCTATGACCTTGAGTAAATTTTTAAGTCACCAAAGAAAGTCTCAATAGAGAAATAATAACTGAGCAGCAGGGGACAAGGTAGACAAGGTCCTGACCTGGATGCCAGTGTTTGTTTACAGGTTAACAGATCTCTCCAGAGTCTTCTAACCTCCTAGGATCCAGTTGTCTCTACTCCACAGAACTACCAGGCAGAGACTACTAAGCTGGCATCCTGTGGGCAGACTGAAAGTATCTCAACCTCTGTCTGTGTATTTATTTTCAGTTAGTTGCTCTAGTGAGCCTTAGTGAGCAGAGTTCCTTTTTACACTCTTTGTCACTGGAATATTACAGCCACATTTTCAATGGCTCATTTTACTCATTCATTTAACAGATATTAATTTAGCCTTCACGTACTGTAGTATATATTATTTCAGAAGACTTTAATAGTTGTCCTTGATACTTGGCCTGACTGACAGTCTGACTTACTCTAAAGCAATGCCACCCAGACCCTAGTGACGGTGGAGACAATGAGTGTCATTCTCTAATCCTCACATTTTACCACGATATAATTGTCACCGATCATATCAGGACACCTTGAGAAAGGGAACAGTGTTATTTTTAAGACGGTCTGCCATTATTATCACTATTATTACCTCACAGCAGACCAGCTTCCATGTGAACACAGTCATCTTCTGAAGGAACAAAATCTTCAGACAAGTTCACTGTTATACAGCTTTCCCTGCAAACTGAAAGAAAACTTGACTTCATTCACTTTCAATTAGAATGATTTGCTAGAGGGCTGGGATGGCTCCGTCGGCAAAGCACTTACCATGCAAGAAACGTGAAGATCTCAGTTTGATCCCTAGAACCCGTATAAAAAATAAGGCACGGCAGCATGCATTTGTAATCCCAGTGCTGGAGAGGTAGAGACAAGAGCATCCCTGGGGCCCATTGTCCAGCAGGTCTAACCAATCGGTGAGATCCAAGTTCAATGAGAAATCGTACCTCAAAAAATAAAGTGGAAAGCAATTGAGGAAGGCATTGGACTTGCACCTTTGGCCTCCACAGGCACCCATGCATGTGTGCATGCACACACAGAGGCAGAGAGAGAGAGAAAAACACATGTGCACACACACACACAGAGACATACATATAAACACAAACATTCATGCACAGAGACACAGACACATTACACTCAAACACACACAGAGACACAGACACATACAGAGGCACCAAGACACACAGGCACACAGACACACAGAGAGACAGATACACAGACAGACACACAGAAAGAGACACAGGCACACACAGGTACCAAGACACACAAGCACACAGACACATAGACACACACACACACACACACACACACACACACAATTACCACATCATAAGCCAAATCTACTATGCTACCCTGAGTTCCCTCCACAGCAAAGGAAGCTGGATTATAAAGTTCCTAAGGAATACTTATCTGTTCCTCATTATTCTCAGCATGTTGTTTTTTTATTTTATAATTTAATTTAATTTTACATATCAGCCACGGATTCCCCTGTCCTCCCTCGTCGTCTCTCCTCCTCCCCCTGCCCCCGCCCTCCCCTCTGCCCAGCCCCCAGTCCCCATTCCCATCTCCTCCAGGGCAAGGACTCACCTGAGGATTCAGCTCAGCCTGGTCCAGTAGATTCAGTTGAGGCAGGTCCAGGCCCCTCCTCCCTTCGCCAGGCTTTTTTTTTTTTTTTTTTTTTTTTTTTTTTTTTTTTTTTTTTGCAGGACAGTGGCATCTTAATAAATTCTACTGACCAGGCAGAATGCAGGCTTTTTTTTTTTTTCAGGACTGTGGCATCTTAATAAATTCTACTGACCAGGCAGAATACAATGCCCCATTTTGCATCTCAGACCTTTCCAGCTCTGTCATCAAACATTGCCTTAGTTAGAACAACATAGCCAATTTACAACAAAGACTCAGTTTAGTTTGTGTTCAAAAAGGCCAGGCTTTCGGGAAAGAGGGAGGCAGCAGAAGAGAGTCAGGTGTACCTGAAAATCACTTAAACTTAATTCTCCACCAGAGAGAACTTTATTACTTTAGTCTCCTAAGACATGTTTTGAAAATGCCTGGAGTTTGCTCTCCTGTGTCCTGCTGTCTATGTTTTCATGTGTACTTACAAAATAATTCCTAAGTAAGGGATATCTTTTCTTTCAGGAGCACATCTCTTCCAGACAGCACACGGAAGAAGGGAATTATTAACAAATTCTGCCATTGGAACAGATTGACAATGTAGCATAAGACATTGGTTTCTTATGGAAGGCAAGAAAAAATAACCAGTTGGTCTCTTTGGCAAAGATAAACACATCATCAATTAATTTAAATGGCCCACAACCCTCTCTAACTTTCTTTAAAACATATTCAGGAAGTAATGTCTAGAGAGAGTAACAATGCACAAAAGAGACACTTTCCTGAACTTTTTTTTTAACCAGTCAGCTTAATCTTCCAATACCACAAAATTATGAAGAGTATAAAAATTGCCCTTAAACTTCCTGAATCTGCAGGAATGAATTGGCCACATGTAGCGAGTCTTTCTCTGTCCTGCCAGCCAGCTCCCAAATCATGACATGGAGACTTATTATTCATTATGAAAGCTTGGCCTATAGCTTAGGTTTGTCTCTAACTAGCTCTTACAACTTAAATTAACCCGTTTCTATTCATCTATGTGCTGCCACATGGCTCATGGCTTTTACCTGTATGTCTTGCTTCCTCTGCATTCAGCTGGTGACTCCTCCTTCTTCTTCCCAGGATGCTCTCTGTCCCCAAAATCCTGTCTAGCTATATGACCAAGGAATAAATGTATTTTAAGGTATTTTAGCTATAGTATTGATGTTGGGTGCTGGGGTTTAGTGGGTACCTCAGAAAGGGTCACCAGGTTTTGTGGCTGGAACAAGGAATGAGACAGATACATGTAGATAGAAGTAGAAGCAGGTGTGGTTTATTGGGCGAAAGGTACACTTGTAAGAGAAGAGATTATCTGGAGCAAAGCAAAGTTAGGCAGCTCACTAGGTGGAGAGAGAGCTCAGTGGATAATAGGGTTCAATGCTCCTCCAGAGGACCTGAGTTCAGTTCCCAATACCCACATCAGCAACTCACAACTGCCTGTAACTCAAATTCCAGGGGAATTCAATTCCCTACTCCAGCCTCTGAGGGCACCTTTTTGTGCTCTCTCACTCTCTTCTCTCTCTCTCTCTCTCTCTCTCTCTCTCTCTCTCTCTCTCTCTCACACACACACACACACACACACACACACACACACAAACACACACACACACACTTGAAAATAAAAAATCCTTTAAAAAGAAATGCTAAGCACTTCAATTGATAGTGCTGTACAAAGCATAGAGCTTTGACATCTCTCAGGATGAGTTTTTGAGTCAAATGCATCTCATGGGCTTAACCATTGTCCATGTGTTACATTTCACCACAATTGTGGGATTGCGTGTCTCATTGTGTCTAAACCCCCACCCCACAGAGTTTTGCATTCTATCCCGACTTCTAATACCATAAACTAGACTTAGTTGCATAACATAGTTTTCCATTCTGAATTTTCTATTGCACCCCATAACATTATTGCTTCTCTTCTGAAACAATGGAGTAGTTTTAATCAGTCAGATATATACTTCTACAATATTTGTTCACCTTTCCCCCATAACTCTTTTAAAATGATGTTGAAAGTTGGAGTATGTGTATTTCATAAAAAAAAGCCTTGTGGTGATTTGAATAAGAATGGCCCCCATAAGCTCATATATTTGAATGTTTAATCATCATGGAGTGGCCCTATTTGAGAAGGGTGTGGAGGTATGGCCTTGTTGGAGTTGTTATGGCCTTGTTAGAGGAAGTGTGACACTAAGGGTAGGCCTCGAGGTTTCAAAAACCCAGGCCGGGATCTCTCTCTCTCTCTCTCTCTCTCTCTCTCTCTCTCTCTCTCTCTCTCTCTCTCTCTCTCATTGTGGATCAGGATGTAACTCTCACCTACTTCTTCAGTAACACACCTGTCTTCCACCATGCTCCCCACGATGATGATAATGGACTAAGCCTCTGTAACTGTAAGCAAGCCCTCAATTAAAAGCTTTCTTTTAAAAAAAAAATTGCATTGGTCAAGATATCTCTTCACAGCAATAGAACAGTGACTAAGGCCAACCTTAAAATCAAAAAAACTGAAATTAAACAAGTAGTTTATTTTCACTTTGCCTGACCAAATACACCATGTTAGACATAATAAAGCTCAAAACTTATGTATTGGAGTATGGGTTTATATGACTGTATTCTCCCCTTTTGATAAAGCATGAATATTAATGGATACAGAAAATATTTCCTATATATTAGATGGTCTTCTGATTGATACACTTAAAGACATCATAGGGAGAAAAAATAGCAAAAAATAAAGTTATTATCTTCTCTCCATTATATTAAACAATAATTTTTCTGACTCTATGCACAACAGAGAAGATATTTGATGATGATTACTCTCACAGTGGGCTGATGACTGTTTGTAAAGGCAATTAAATTCACTTCTTCAGAATTAGCCCATTGCCTTTGCTAGGTGTCCATCTGTTAGTCTCAATAAATGAGACTGGGAAACATTTAGAAAATCCAATCACAATAATTATCATAATTATACAACACCTCCATTATTCCGCCCCACACCAGCATGCACAAATTAAGTGATTCTGTTCAATTTAACAAAATCAGAAATGCTGTGTGTGTTCCTTGCAATATATGGGTTTAGTGGCTGAGGATGATTTAAAGATAAAGGGAGTTATATATCTTCATCCCAAGGACTATCATCATCACCTGAATCCCGGGAAGAGAGAAAAGACAGGTAGAGCAAAAATATGCATTGAGGGTTATCTATACAAACTCCTGTCCTTTGGAAGCCCAAAATAGAAGATCACAACACTCAGGAAGATAGACTCAGCACTCAGCAGTGAACAGTAGGAGAGCAATTTCTGAGAAGGTGGGATGGAGCATCTGGGCCAGAGACAATGGTGCCAGCAAAAGTAGAGATGTGAGAAGCCAACTTGGGCTCAGCCTACAGTCCCAAACCAGTGGCAACAGAAAGGCTGAAAATGGATGCAAAATACCAGGGACCCATATCAGCTAAGGTAACCATAATAAGGAATTCTACTCAGGGGCTGGGGACATGGTCCAGTGGGAAAACACTTGTCATGCAAGCATGAATACCTGAGCTGGATCCTCAAAACCCATGTAAGAAAAGCCAGGCATAGTGGTATAAGCATGTGATCTCAGTACTGGGGATACAGAGACAGGCAGATCCCTGGAGTTCACTGGCTACTCATTATATTCAAATCCAAAAGCACTGGGCCAGTGAAGACCCTGTCTCAAAAACAGGTGGATAGCAACTGAAGAAAACCTCTGATGTCAACCTCTGGTCATCGTGTACATTTGTGTACATTTGCATACACACACACACACACACACTTATACAAAAGAAAATAATGAAATAATAATTCTACTTAGAAAATAAGAATGTCTTAAACAGGGTGGATAGATGGCTTAGAGTTTAAGAATGCCTTCTGCTCATGAGAGGCAGAACCAAATAACCAGGTCCTCTACTACCAACATTCCAACTTAACATGGGAGGACAAGGGAAACTTCTTCATCATGATTTTTCCCCAAAACCTTAAGAGCTCTTAAAAGGGCCTTAACCCTAATGAGGTTTCCTAAGAGGCCTGTCCCTCTTATCCAGAACCTTGTTACTTAAGAGGCCTACCCTCTTAGTCACCAACAAGTTTCCTCAAAATTCCTCCTTAGTCCCCAAGAAGGATCCACAAGAGGTGTATTCCTCTCAAGCAGAGCTGAATTCAGCATACAGACTTGCATCTTAAGAGTGTCATAAGGACTTGATCCATTTTGGTGTCTGGGAACACAGCAGTTATTCCAAACCCCTCTAGGCCCTGGAACATTTTCAGGGGGCACTTCCCCTTCATTCTCCCACTGGGTGGGGAAGTTTGGAAGAAGATTGAATCCTGTGGGGAAGGAGGGTAACCTCACTGCAGCCTCCAAAAATAAAATAATCACATGCCAAAGATACAGACAGTCACACTGATTAAGCCAATTAAAAGTACACAGCTCTTTATTTTTGATTGGTAACCAAGAGTAGTACATGCCTTAGAGTCTCTTGGCGCCAAAGGTCAGAAGTACAGTGTTTTTAAAAGGCAAAAACTACAATTGCATCAATGTTATATGAGGGTCAGAGTAACCTTACAACATTTGTTTGTGGTAAAACATAATAGTCATTTCAGACACAACATGACAATTAATCTTTATTTATACCCTTTTCAGTTATTTTAGCTTATGTTTAGTTTATATAAACATCAATTATTTTGGTTAATACATCTAGCCCATGGTCATGGTCATAGAAATCTCAAATGTGTTGCCAAGGCACATGTGGCTAATGGGGGAGGGAGGGTAGAAGGCTGGAAGTGTCTAAGTAGACACACAATGGAGTGAGGACAAGTTGGTATTAGCTTAGTCACTTCAATTGAACTTACTGCACAAAACAAGTCATTGAAGACTCTTTGTCTGCCCCTTTGAAAGACATTGCTGATCCCCCACACCCCGTGTCAATGGATTCCCCATACACAGATGTAATCAACTGCAGATCAGCAGTATCTGAAAAACGTAATTGTATCAATTTTGTGAAGGCACATTAGATCATCATTCCCTACAAAGATAGTACTCCTGTTTATACAACATTCATACTATGTTGTGTTATAAACAATAAACATGCGCTTCAAAGGACATGGAGACATGCATGGATTTATATGCAAATACACGCTATGTTGTATTAGAAACTCTTATATACCCTGACTGGTGGGGCTTCTCACGCTACTCCTTCCCATGAAATGCTGTGGGATGCATAGTCACCTTAAAAGCCTCTTGTTATGTTGAGACTAAGGGAATATCTATTTTTCATGGATCTATGAGTGATTTACTTGAAATAAAATCATCATGAAAGATGGTCCCTCCATTTCATGGTGTTTGGGAAACTAAAAATTTAACTTTGATTTAAATTATTCATATATCTCCAATCATGAGAAAATGAAAAATTTTTATTGTGTTTTGAGTAACAGCAGTTAACAAACACAGTTGGCCTAGGATCACCTACATACTGCTCTCAAACTTCTCCCTTTCTTTGGAACATCAGCACTAAAGCCATTCTCTGTCCTTACTGCAATAGATTTTTTGGGGGTTTTGTTTTGGTTTTTTGCTTTTTTTTTTAAATCCCAGCATCCAATATGGTTTGGTTTGGGAAACCTGACCACGGTGAGGAGAGAATGAAGTAAAGACAGATATATGCACAGAAAAGCTGGCATCTGGTAGGCACCTGTTATCATGCAATAAGGAACTTCAGTGCATTTATTATGTATAGCACAAGGATGGAGAGATAGCTAGTCTCCATAGGAGGATGCTGCAGCTGATGGTTTCTGTATACTCTGTCAACGTTCACACATGGACCAGAGGAAGGCTTTGCCAATTTCCTGAGGCTAACCCAGGTGAGACTTTGCCAGTTCTCATCAGTCTGAGGCATTAGGGTCCTTTGTCAATGATACATTTACTCAGGACTTTATGTGCTCCCCACAAGTAATTAACATTGCCAGTGTAATTTTTCTCTGACAGTTTTAATAGCCAATATAACAATAAATATAAACAAACTAGGATTTGCTAAAAACTCACTGTCTGTGAGCTCTCAAGTCCTTTATTACCATGATCCTTCATCTTTACAATGACCTGCAGAACAGAACAGGAATGAATACTCTGTCCTAACTGATGCTCCTACCACACGGTTCCTTTGGCTAATTTATGATAGAGTCAGAATCTGAAGATGCTTATCTGAGATGCTTAGTGGCAACAATGTTTTCGAGAGTTTGAATTTAAACTGTTAAGCAAGAGGACATCATTAGAAATTTCTGAAAAGACAAATAGCCATGAGGAAAGTGTTACTATAGAAAACCAATATGCAAAGAGAGAAATCACTGGATGAAATTGGGCATTCCAAGGTTGTCTCCACATTTGTGCAGGGGGAAAGGAGACAGCAGGGCCACATACATGGTACTGTCTTAAGCTACTGATATACACAGCAATGGGATTAACACCTAAAATAGATTGAGATGTTACAATAGGAGTGTAGTTGGCAGGGATTTTCTGAATACTATCTCATGCAATCTTCAGAAAGGTCTTCTGGGGTAAACATATCATTGTCTTCTGTCTGAATTTCCCTAGATCACAGACTTTATCTGTTTACTTTTATCTTACTACAGTGATGCATTACATAAAGTAAGGGGCTATTATGATCCCTTTACAAATGAGAAAGTGGAGCCCTTGTTTATCTCATACAGCCATATAGCAAGAAAGTGAGATATAGTACTCAAATAGCACCCTTGTGAATCAAGAGTCTTGGTGATTGGTCAGCAAATATGTTGATCTTATTATATGTCCATAATTTCTTTAGATCCTTTCAAATACCATAAAGAGAAAGTAATTGCTAGAGAGATGGCTTACCAATTAAGTGTAATCTCTACACTTGCAGAGGACCTGAATTCAATTTCCATCATCCATGTCAGCCAGCTCACAAATGCCTGTAACTCCAGCTGCAGGAGTTCCAATGTTCTCATTTATTTTCCATGCAAACATACATCCATACACAAACACACACACACACACACACACACACACAATGAAAAGGCAATAAATCTTTTAAAATAAATTTTTGAAAGGAATCTAAAAGATATATATACCACTTAGCTCATATTCAAATTCAAGCCTGATTACAATGATTATAAAAGTATACTTAAAATGATAGAAAAACAAACTACCTATCACATGCCTTATAGGATTCAATAATATTTGAGCATCAGTAAGTATTTGATCATAATGAAAAGAATGAATATTCTTTGAATTGCTTTCAGAATTGAAATTTGTAGGCAGAGTTTCTCTGTGTCCCCACACCCACTCCCAAAGATCCACACTGAGACTTATTATTAATTATAATAGCTCGACTAGTTCTTACAACTTAAATTAACCCTTATTTCTTATCTACCCTCTGCCACATGGTGGTGCCTTTTTTCAGCATGGTATGTTTATCTCCTACTTCCTCTGCATCCCTCAGGCCACTTTCCTGACTCCCTCTTCTTCCCAGCAATCTCCTCTGCCCCAAAAATCCTGCCTAGCTATCAGTCAATCAGCTTTTTATTAACAATGAGAGCAGTACACATTTACAGCATACAAAGATTGATCCACAGCAATGAAAAGAATGAACATTCTTGGAATTGCTTCCAGAATTGAAATATTGTCATTTCCCATGGAGCCATATGCCATGTGTCACCCAAGAGCTCACAGGAACTTTGTACTGATGAGTTCACTGGGGCTAACATTTCCGAAATAGAAGAAATAATTAGCAATCACATGGTGCTGTCTTTTTCTTTTCTTTTCTTTTCTTTTTTCTTTTCTTTTTTTTTTTT
>CABHPH010152109.1:34257-53671 GCA_902168325.1 Peromyscus nudipes | reverse complement strand
AGACTCTTGATACATAGCTCAGGCTGATCTCAAACTAGCCATCTTCCTGCTTCAGACTTCTGCATTCTGGAGTTACAGATACATGTCACTACATCCAGCTTGTTGTTTCACTTTCTTTCTTTTTTTTAAAAAAAATTAAGATTTACTTTTATCTTTGTGTGAATTGGTCTTTTGCCTGCATGCATATCTGTGTGAGGGTGCCAGATCCCTTTTATAGACAGTTGTAAGCTGCCACATGGGGTGCTGGGAATTGAACCCCAGTCCTCTGGAAGAGCAGCCAGTGCTCTTAACCACTGAGCCATCTCTCCAGCTCCTCAGATCACATTTTTTATTAACATTTATTTGATTTATTTATTACATGTTCTGCCTGCATATATCCCTGCTGGCCAGAAGAGGGCACCAGATCTCATTACAGATGGTTGTGAGCCACCATGTGGAATTTGAACTCAGACCCTCTGGAAGAACAGCCAGTACTTCTAACCTCTGAGCCATCTCTCCAGCTCCTTGGATCACTTCTTAATGATGTCCTTTGAAGCATAAATGTTCTCACTTTGGACAACCAATTTATCTCCTCTTATTCTGCCCCTTCTGTTCTCATTATGACGTCACAGAAACCACTGCCCAGTTCAGAGAGATGGGGAGAATATTTTCTCCTAAGAGTGTATAGTTTAAATTCTTAGTTTAGGCTTTGAACTACTTAGGATTAATTTTTCTATGGTTTAAAATAGGGGTCCAAATTCACTTTTAATATAAGATGACGTCTGTTTGGTCCGGCACGATCCACTGACAAGGCTGTTCTTGCTGGGCGTGGTGCTGACCACCTTTAATCCCAGTGTTAATGCCAGGCATGCACAGGCAGCGTGTGTGAGGCCAGCCTCCTTGTCTTCAGTTACAGGCCAGTTAGGGCTACACAGTGATACTGCCCCTACCTCAAAAGAAATAAAAGCCTGCACTTACCCCATTGATTTGACTTAGCTTCTCTTAAAAATATCGATGTACCCTAAAGTAAGAATTTACTTCTGAGCTGTCATTCTGTTATGTCTGTATGTCTGTCCTTATGTCAGTGTTTTGGTATTACACCTCCTTGATTATTGCAGCTTTTTTGGTACTGTTTATTTGTAATTTGAAAGTATAACTCTTTTTCATATTTTTTTTTTTTAAAAACAGAGTCTCATGTAGCCCAGGCTAGCCTTGAACCTGATATGCAGGCGAGGATAACTTTGAACTCCTGATTCTCCTACCTCTAACTCTCCAGTGCTGAGATTACAGTTTTCTGTCACTGTACCAGTTTCTGTGGTAAGAACTGAACCCAGGGCCTTATACACAGTAAGAGAACATCCTACCAATTGAACTGCATCTCTAGCTCAGGCTCTTTTGGGTCCCTTGCATTTCCACATAGTTTTTAAGATCAGCTTGCCGATTTCTTCCAAAAAGGCAGCTAGGATTTTGGTGGGCACAGCACTCATCAACTTGGGAGAATTGACATTTAATTTGACATTAACCCTTCTGATATACGACTGTGGAATCCCTCCCACGTAGCACCCTTTCGTTTCTTCAATGATCTTGTTGTTCTCGTCCCCCCCTTTTGTGTGGCATGTTTGCCTATGTATGGGCACACATGTGTATTAGTATGCACACATGGGAGCTGGAGGTTGATGTTGGGAATCAACCTTGATTGCTCACTCTTCCACCTTATTTAGAGAACATGAGTCACTTGTTCAAGCCCAGAGATCACCAGTGTGGGATATGGCTAGTCTCACTAGCCAGTTCCCTGTGGGGATTCCCTCTTTCTGTCTTCCTAGGATGGAATTACCATATCTACTTGGCACTTATGTGGGTTTTGGGGATCCCAACTTTGGTCCTCATGCTGTGTGACAAGCACTTTAACAAACACTGAGCCATCTCCCCAGACTCACCTCTGTTGGTATTTACATACCAACAATACTTACATCTATTTCAAAAGAGTTTTCCTTTTGGTACAATTGTGTATGGAGATCATTTTCATAATTTTACTGTTGTGCATTTGTAGAGTTTTCAAGGAACTTATTAGTTGTAATGCTTTTATTGGAGAATGTCTTAAGACTTTCCATACCCAACACCATGCCGTCTGTGACTATAGCTTTAGTCCATTTGCAGTGTGGGTGTCTCGAACTCGGTAAATATTTAGATTGAGGCTGTGTGAAGAGGAGAGCAGGCCTACTGGTTTGTATGTGGGATTCCCTGGGCAGAGGGAATTCCCAGAAGCTGTGCTTTTCGGGGCTATTGTCAAGTCACAAACAACTTCCTTTTATGTCTGTGTATTAGCTAAAGAGCCTGCCATATTACCAGTTCTCTCTCCCTGCCTGGAGCTTTCATGGTTAGCCCTCTGGGAGATCAGATATTTATTCCATACCTGGATGACAAAGAAACTGTGATCTTTTGCTGTGGACTGTCTCCCATCCCCTCCAAGTGTATGATCAGATTTCCAAGCAATTGCTTTTACATTCAACCTCAACACTTGCTGCCCAATTCTCAGAAGTTCTGTTGCCAGCAGCTTGGATGTGGCAGAGTGCTGATTTAGCTCCTAGGATACATTGAACCCCATCACCATGGTAACCAGCCGACAGCCCTGAGAGAGGCAAGGCTGCAGAGGAACAGTAGCTACAACCCAATAACAAATCAAAGGGAAGCCTTTCAGGAGGGCCTTTCTCATTATCACACGTTTGTCCTCCCAGCCAAACCGGGATGCAGAGGAAATGCACTGGCATGTTTAGGTCACCGAATCCTGTAAACTCTCCTGAGCTCTTGGTGAACTCCACAGAGCCTGCCGCTCCCCGCGGTCTATTGAAATAGACTCTTACACTGACCTTTTTCTTGGAGTTACCATCAATTCCTTAGTCGTGAAAACTAAAACGCTGCGGAGCTTAAGGTATTTTATGGGCAGCGAGGCAATTTCAAACAGCCTCACATCTGGGAGCCTGAGAGCGCACCCCATCTGCAAGGCTTCCCTGACATCCTGAAGAGATTGCCTCGATTTTTTTTCCCCTCTCTGCATTCACTGTAATGTAACTGAACTAACCTCAGTAATCTCTAATGTGAGCACAGTACAGATGACATGCTTATGTACAAATCTGTGTGAAAGACATTATGGGGCAGCGGGCTGGGTGAGGACGGGTAACATCTACACTTGTTTATGAAGACACCGCTTGAGGGTGCGGGGCTATCACTGACGATTTACTAATAATTTGCTGGTGAAATCATTGCAGAAATCCTTTTCTGGCTTGTAAGCATACAGAGATCAAGGCCGTTGAAGTCCAGAGACAAAGAGAGAGGTGACAGACGAAGACCCGGCACCACACGAGGAAAATTCCAGCTGACTTTGTTAAGAGGGCAGCTATGACCTTCTCCTTGCAGCTGGAGTGAGCTGCACAGGCACCTGCGTTGGCAGGACTCCTCAACGTCGCTTCCCGAATTAATTCATTTCTGAATGGCATATGCTGGAGGCTGGCCCGGCTCACCTTTGTTTGATTAAGGGTGCGTTTAAGGTCAACTACCACTAACTGTGTTGTTAAATATTGATTTAGCCATTTGAATTAATGTAATTTTGAGTCCTTCCCTTACTTAATGTACACGGGCATTCCTGTGACCCAGGTGGACAGAAGATCAATACGTGGACACTGGGTTCCCTCTGATGCCGAGGCTTGCTGATTTTTCTGCAGAAGTCGGTGTAGTCAGGATAATGACCTACTAGCTTTCCTACTTGCCGTCTACAAAACTGAACGCTTTCATCGCTTGCAGGATGGTTCTGACTTGCTTGGTGGTCAGTGTCTCCCTGGGTTCTGGGGCATAGATATCCCTTGGTTGGGAGAACATGGATCAAGTCAACTTAGAGACAAGCAGACAAACAAGCTCTGTGCAGGGTCCTGACAGCAAAGGTAGCCGTACATGGATCCATTACAGTTCAACCCTTGAAGGGAAGGAAGCCCGAGGACTACGCTACCCTGCATATCATTGTACTGGTGCTCTAACAGGATTCAAAGGAGTTTGGAAGCGCTGGGTAGGAACTGCAGCATCGTGTTTCCAAATTCTCTCTTTTTCTTGTACTTATCACACTCTAACACATGCATCTTTCTGCAAACTGGGGCCAAACACGGGGATTTTGGAATTATACTCATTACATATATCATTAGCTAGTTTATCATCGTGGAGACTGAATGGAGACTCTGCTCCCATGGTGCTCTCATGGTCTCCATGGCTGGAAATTCTCACCTTGGATCCCTAATCACTAGGCAACACTAGCTCTGCTCCTAGTTTACTCCATTTTGATATAAAGATTGCCAGAAACTATGACCTTGAGATCGTAATTCGTGGTTGGCACATGGTCTTTTCTTGCTTGGTTCAGTTAAAACCAGAGCTTCCGCCGGGCGTTGGTGGCACACGCCTTTAATCCCAGCACTCGGGAGGCAGAGGCAGGCGGATCTCTGTGAGTTCGAGGCCAGCCTGGGCTACCAAGTGAGCTCCAGGAAAGGCGCAAAGCTACACAGAGAAACCCTGTCTCGAAAAAAACAAAAACAAAAACAAAAAAACAAAACAACAACAAAAAAAAAAACAGAGCTTCCAAGGGGTCATCTTTGTCACTGTATTAAAAAAAGCTGCCTATGGATTCAGGAAACATTTGAGGGAAAAGAGCCCACAGGTGGAAAGAGAGGGGATGAGCCTTGGCAACATGACATATTTACATCAAGCTGTGCTCCAAGCTATGATTTCCTCACAAAAATTTATGCTACTCAGATAAGCTTCTTTTGTTTGTGTTGAGTTATTTGAAACGGCATTCACGAACCTCAACTTCCTGATGTGATGCAAGCTGAGTTGTTCATTGGAAAGATGCATGGGTCTTGATGGGTGCAACATCATGCTTCCTTCCAAGCTTCCTGTAACATTTCTCAATGTGTTATCAGGACTAAGCGGAGGTGGTAAGGCAGAGTACACAAGCCATCCTAGCTGCTTGGGTAGGCTGCTGCTCTTAAACACAGTAAGATCTATCTAAGAATTATCTATAAAAAAGAAATAAAACCATTAAATGCTGGGCCTGAGGTGAGTATTCATATGTGAGATCTTTCACTTCAGTTTATCGCTAGACAAATAAGAATCTGACTGTAAACAGCAAGTCACGTTTTACATTCCAAGTCCTAACGTAATGCCACCACTTTGACCAGACTACCTGCTTTATTCACAAGCATAGTTCATTTAGTTTTTTACCAAACTTAACTTTAGAGGGGTCACATGGTTCTTTTTTTTTTTTTTTTTCTTTTTGACTCTGGAATTTCATTCAGTGGATCTCCTGTCTAGAAGAAGGTATGGGGCCTCTGGGTGGTGAAGCATCCCAGGGTGGGGCAATGGGAACTTGATCTTGGAGTCATGGAACTTGATAGCTGTCTGTCCGCACTTGTCCGCTGCCGTCTCTTCCACCTTCATGATTCTGACGGAGGAGGGCTCACCAGCACAGTGCTGGGGACCCATGTCGCGATAGCGCTGTGTGACGGTGCCAGCCTTGGTCAGGTCCCAGTACTTGTGGTACACTTTGTGTGTGCCACGGTGGGATTGGTAGTGCAGATGCCATAGTCCTTCACATGCAGCGGCTACGTAAAAACACCTGCCGGCAGTACACTCTCTCCCCCTGATGACTTCCTCTTCTTCAGCTGCAACACAAAATACCAGAAGTGGGATTTGGCCACCACATGGTTGTGTGTGAAAATATGCACGTGGTACAGTGGTGGCTCTCCGGGGTGGGCAGGCAGCTCTCCATCACCTTATACTCCCCAACGTATGCCTGAGGCCTTCATGGTGCTCCACCTGCATTCTCCACCCATAAAAGGAAGGCAGTCCCAGCAGTTCTTAAACAGAAATGAATTCTCACATACAGAAGCTGAGGATGTGGCTCAGTTGACGGAGTGCTTGCCTAACATAAATGAATCCCTGGGTTTGAGAGACAGGACTGCATGAACCAGGAATGGTAGTAACATGTGCCTGTAATTCCAACATCTGGGTGACAGAGGGCAGGAAGATCAGAAGTTCAAGGTCATTTTTTGGCTACAAAATGAGTTCAAGACCAGCCAGGGCTATGTGAGACCCTGTCATGGCTGTGGAATAATCCTTATGTACACTGTGACTATGTATTACTCTCATTGGTTAATAAAAAGCAGACAGGCTGGTAGCCAGACAGGAAGTTAGGTGGGAAAGTCAAACTGAGAATGATGGGAAGAAGGAGGGCAGAGTCTGAGAGTCACTGGCAGATGCAGAGAGAGCAATATGGATACTCTGTACTGAGAAAAGATACTGAAAGGACCAACCAGACACCATAACAGGCTGCTCAATCTTCCCTCAGAGATCAGGCCTCAATTTCAGTTTCCTGAGACTTCAGCAAGCAGTTTCTGGGAGGGCCACGAACAAAAGACATAGTCCTTGCAGTAGCTCCCTTTCTGCACATACTGACTGCTCAAAGTTCAGCCAGTTGTTATTGTCTGGGACCCCTCACCAACTTAGAGTTACGTGCATGGGTCAATGTGAACGTGTGAGGCCAGCCAGCCTCCATGGCAGCTCAAGGACAAAGCCTGGGACTTTCCCAGGCCTGCCCCCAAATGATAACTGTAGCCCTCAACCAGTAAATTCAAAGGTTACATACTCTCACCCAATCATATGATGCAAAGGCTTGTATCACCCTGCTTGCGGTTTTTCCCTTTAAAAACTCCTCACTCTGAGAGCTTAGGGCCATCCTTCTCCACCTGCTGCATCAGTGTGTTGGACACGGACCAAGCCTGGGCTTGCTTGTTATCAATAAACCCCTGTATAGCTGGAGAATTTCTCTCCAGCTCCCGCCAAGTCCCACTAGTCCTGGAGCCCACTTATAAGATAAACACACAGATTATTACATTATTTAAGCTGCTTGGCCATTAGCTCAGGCCTATCATTATCTAGCTCTTACTCTTATATTTAGCCCATTTCTATTAATCTTTACTTTGCCACGTGGCTTGTGGCTTACCGGTACTTTACATCTTCCTTGTCCTGGCTGTGGCTCCAGGCAGTCTCCCCCTTTCCTTCCTCCTTCCTTTATTCTCCTCTCTGTTAGTCCCACCTATACTTCCTGTCTTTCTATTGGCCAATCAGCATTTATTTATACAAAGCGATATCCACAGCACCCCTGTGTGTTTTGCATCAGATATCGGCTCTGTGGCAGTCTTGCTCAGGGGTCTTGAGATGTGGGCACAACTGTACCAAGCCACATGGCAAAGTATAGAGAAGAAATATGGGTTAATTTAAATGTAAGAGTTAGCTAGTAACAAGCCTGAGCTATTTGCCAAGCATTTATAAGTAATATTAAACCTCTGTGTCAGTTATTTGGAACTGGAGGCTGGGATTAGGAAAAAAAAAATCTGCCTACATGCCATGGACTCTTTGCATCTGTGGTTATCTGCACAAGATCCACACAAGATTCAGTCCATCATTATCATTTCATCTTGCATGGGGATTCATGAGGCCCTCCCCGTCACTGAGGGACCATGGGTAGTTAATGGGTGCTGAGGAAGGAGTGTCATTATCTTCAGTTGCCCATGTTTCAGTGCATAACCCTGCACTCATGTTCATGGGAGCCACCTTATTTATATTCAGTGGTGGGAGGTAAGGTGGGGGACAGATATCAAAGTAGGAGGGGCTTTGTTGGGGAAACGATTTCAGTAGACAGTGAGAGGGCATGAGAGAGGTTAATTTGGGCATGAAAATAACCAAAAATTTAAATTTAGTCTATACCTGTATGATATTGTCAAATAAAAATGAAAGCACAGGGATTGAAGTGACAGATTTTAACACTGGAAGAATAACATTGGAGACGATCCAAGATTGTCCTCTGCAGCCAGCACTGAGGCCCCCGTGTTTAGGTGACTGGCCTCTGTCATTGTGGTGGGGAGCTGTCATTAACCCCTCATCCCCACCGCAGTGGCTTCCCTGACCTCCTTCCTCTCACTTGGCGGTATGCTGGGCAACATCTCTGTTGTCAGGCTGCCCAGGGTGAAAAAACTTGTGATGTTTCAGTGGTACAGGACAGTAATGCAATTTACTGACAGTCATCAATGTAATTTAGCTTATACCCACATTTTCAAAGTTCAGGCAAAGGTGTTTGTAGTCTTGGAGGTGCCCAGGAATGTAATTAGAAAATAGAAGTTTAAACCAGGCAAAAAGAATTAAATTAACTAGAACAAACACAATAAATAGAATCAAATCTTTTGTCTTGGCACGAGCTTCCACAGTGAAAGCCCAGGAATCAATGACAAAAAAGCAGAGGGGGAGCCTTTTATGCATCCCTACCTCTGAAAGATGGTCGCGGGAGCAGATGAACTCATCCTGTTTCTTTGGATGGTTTTCATTTGCATAACACAGACCTCCCCCAAATTCCGCACTTTGGTGCAATTAAATGAACTCATGTATTGACACAGGGATGTGTGAGATATGAAGCAGTATTAGATATTGATGGGTTTTTTTTTTTTTGCCTCTTTTTATGTATTGGATGTAGTGTATGCAGAGCAAAGGTCTGTAAGAATGATTAGATGCCATCAGGATTAGAGATGGTCTAGATGTGAAGCTCAGAGAGAAAAAAAAAAGCTACTTTTTTTCTTAAACAAAGGTAGATGCTTTCTGTAGCTGGAGATCTCTTTTTCTGTGTTCTAGGCATTTCCTTTCATTTTTTGAAATCTTTAAAGTGCGACATGAGGTACCCGGCCCTGGAGTGAAAAGAGATTAAAAACACCTTGGGGAATCTTAATTCCCTCGAAATCACTTTTTTTCCCTCTCTTAATAAAAAGAGAGAGAGAGAGAGAGAGAGAGAGAGAGAGGGTCTCAAATGAATTGTGGAGCTTTATCTACCTTACGAATAACCTGCTCCCCTCCCCCCTCCCTCACTGCCCCAAGTTCCAGGGCCCCCTGACAGATAGGTGGTGATTAAACATTCTCATCATGCCTGTGGGCGGCTCTGTGGCCTCTCCTTTGTCACTCAGCAGTTGAGTATCAAAGCCTTAGCGTCGATGTTCTTTGAAGACTAAGCAGGTTGGACATGCAATTTAGATGAAAAACAATTACCCCGTGTTAGCTTGCTTTTGGCAAGAGTGTATTAAGGCGCATCTCGCTGATGGAAAACAAAAAGCCTCGCTCCATCTTCATGAATTTCAAATGAGGGGGAGGGAAGCGGTGAGTTTGCTGGCAGGAGTTTTTCCTGTATAACCTTTCTCCGTTGAGTTGGTTCCTTTCTTGCTGGAATCTCCTCAGCACTAGCTCAGATAATAATACATCTCTCTCCCAGGCACAGACGGTGCCCAAGATCACACAGCGCTGCCGGTGGGGCGCTTTTGAAGCCGGGAGAGGACTGAGCACTTGAAGGTACATGCTGTGGCGTTTTCTGAACTCAGGAGCGGATGAGAATCAATAGCCATATTGCCCTAGTACCTTTGGTTCAAAATGTGTTTAGTGTTGAGAAAGAAAGCAGGCACTGGGCTGGTTAGTGAATCCGCTGGACTGTAAATTAAGTTGGGCCTTAAGGAAGGTGGTTTTTTTGTCATCAAGGGGTTGGTTTGAAAAACAAAAATCTCTGTTCAGGGAGTAATGCCGAATCACCAACTTCTGAATAATGTGTTAAGCATGGTTTCTGATGTCAGAATGAGTCTTCGACACTGACTGTCGAAGGCAGAGGTTTCTAAGCTGGGTGGACAGTTGTTGAGTGAGGACCCTATAGGCTCCTGAGGTGCCTATGTTTTCCCACAACCGTGTCTACTTAAAAAGCACGAAGGGACGTCCTACTGCAGTCAGAGTCTGTGTTGGTGTACAAGGCTCCTGTTACTATCAAAGGCCATGTGGATGTCCAAGGTCTAGGCCACCACCTGGGGCCATATTAGTGTCCGAGGGCCATGCTGCTGCTGGGGCCATGCCGATCTGAGTGGCCTGCACTGCCACCTGGTGCAATGGTGACGTCTAGTCCTGGGTACTGCCAAGGATCATGTCTGAGTCCGTGGTCCTACCGCAGACAGGGTCTGTGTTGAAGTCCAAGGCCGGTGTTGCCACCAAAGGTCACAAGGAAGCTTGGGATCTGGGCAGCAACCTGTGGTCTTGTTAGTGTCCAAGGGCTGTGCTGCCACGGGAGCCATGATGTTGTCCCGCCCGAGCTGCTGGCAAGGGCCATCTGTATGTTACCACAGAGATGGCCTGTGTTACCATAGGGGGCCATAGGAACCATGCTTGATGAAATCTCTCAGAGGGCCATGCTGAGCCACACTGCCCTTCACTGGCCCTGGCAAAGCTGACCCCACTCCTGGTTGAACACTGCAGCAAAGAACTAACCCCCTCCCCCTGCACTCGGGAGAGATGGCCCCATCCCTCACCACAGGCATGGACATAGGAGAGCTGGCTCTGCCCTTTGCCTGAGGTTGGTGGGGCAGCCCCAGTGGCCTGGACTGACCAGCTCAGTTTCTACCCAGACCCACAGCAGGGCCTTGGGTTGGCCCACCCTAACACCTACCCCATCTGGGACCTTCTGGAACTCATGAGGGGACTGGTCCTGCAGAATGATACCTGAAGGATCTCCACAACTTGGGACAGCCATGGGATGTTGAAGAGGCATTTCGGTGAAGATCCATTGATGATGGTGCACCAGAAACCAGAGGCCTTGAACCAGACTAATGACTCACTGCAAAGAATATTTGTAAGGGAAGCTGATTAGACAAAAGGGTACACTGTGTGACACACTGAGGCTCCCAGTGCCACCAGGATGAATGAAGAGGTGTTGGAGAGGCGGAAGGATGGAGAAGCGAAGAGGGTTTTTTTGTTGTTGTTATTTTATTTTATTTTCAATTTTCTTTTGCAGGGGATGCTGTAGGGTTGAGGGGTAAATATGGGGAAAACGGGAGGTGAGCAGAATTGGAGTGCATGGTGTGAAATTCCCAAAGAATCAGTAAAGAAATCATGTTAAAAAAAAAAACAATCCGGGTGGCGGTGGCAGCGCACTCCTTTAATCCCAGCACTCGGGAGGCAGAGCCAGGTGGATCTCTGTGAGTTCGAGGCCAGCCTGGACTACAGAGCGAGATCCGGGACAGGACCAAAACTACATGGAGAAACGCTGTCTCGAAAAACCAACCAACCAACCAACCAACCAAAAAACAAAAACAAAAAAACACCAAAAAACCAAACCAAACCAAACCAAACCAAAAAAGCCCACAAAGGAGCGGAGGGAGGCAGTTCTCTGTGAGTTGAAGGGCAGCGTGATCTATATAGGGAGTTCTAGACCAGCTAAGACTACATAGAGAGACCTTGTCTTAAACAAAACAAAACCCACATAAGAGAGGCTGGGAGATGACTCGATTGGTAAAGTGCTTACTGCAGAGACCCTTAGCACCCACATAAGAAACCAGACATGGGACACACTCGCAATCCTAACCTTGGGGATTGGGGACAGAGACAGGGCTGCATGTACACATATGCACAAGTGTGCCTTCATGCACACTCCGGCGCTCTAGGGAACACACATACACATACAAACACACACACACACACACACACCGTAAAAGAAATATCAGAAGCAGTATTAAAAGGGAATTAAAATCTCCTTATCCCAGTAGGCATTATGTGTGTTTGTAGGAATGTAGGTTGGGAGATTAGGGCCAAACTGTTGGATATGAGACCAATGTAGTCACCCAGGATCAGCTGCGTGAGGACTCCAGTATGGGTAATGCCATGCTGTGACTCTCGGGAAACTTCTGCCACCTTTGAACAGGGAGTCTGCAGTTTTCCTTGGCACTAGACCCGTCTGGGTTTAAAGAGAAAAATCTTATTGTGGAGGATGGAGGAGCATTTCTGGGTGACTGCTATCCCTACTTTCTGCCAGACATTTTCAATTACTTTGTGGTACAACTTTCATGGTGTTGGCTGTGAACTTTAGACCAAAAACGTGAAATGCTCCAAAATCCAAAAACCTTTTGGAGTGCTAAACAGTGCCATAAGTGAAGAGGTTGACACTGCCCTGTGACAAGTGGCAGTCAAAACATACTGTATAGTTACTTGCAGTCTACATAGGATGCATGAATGAATTTCACATTGAATCTTGGGTTCTAATCTCCAAGATACCTCATTATGTGTTTGTGAATTTCAAAGTCTGAAAAATACCCCAAATCCAAACACTGCCTGTCCCAGCATTTCAAATAAGTGAAATACAACCCATGGGTTACATTGTGTTCCCTAAAATATTGTGTATGCTAATAAACTTATCTGGGGTCAGAGAACAGGACAGCCACAATATTAAACATAGAGGTTAGGCAGTGGTAGCATACACCTTTAATCCTAGCATTCCAGAGACAGAAATCCCTCTGGATCTCTGTGAGTTCAAGGCCACATTGGAAACCGCCAGGCACGGTGATACACACCTTTAATCCCAGAAAGCCACACCTTTAATCCCAGGGAGTGGTGGTAGAAAGCAGAAAGGTATATAAAGCGTGAGGACCAGAAACTAGAGGCATTTGCCCTGGAGAGGCATTTGCCTAGGAGAGGCATTTGGCCTGGAGAAGCATTTACCCTGGAGAGGCATTTGCCCTGGAGAGGCATTTGCCCTGGAGAGGCATTTGCCCTGGAGAAGCATTTGGCCTGGAGAAACATTTGGCCTGGTTAAGCATTCAGGCTTTTGAGCAGCAGTTCAGCTGAGACCCATTCTGGATGAGGGCTCGGGGCATCCAGTCTGAGGAAGCAAGACTAGCTGAGGATCTGGTAGGTGAGATAGCTGTGGCTTATTCTGTCTCTCTGACCTTCCAATGTTCACCCCAATACCTGGCCTCAGGTTTGATTTTATTAATAAGAACTTTTAAGACTCATGCTACAGTAACCAGTATAGTCAATGGCTTCCTGCAGGCAGCCTGTTTGTGGTCATCTTCAGGTGAGGGAGGTCTTGCTTCATGCCAATGTTGTATTTCTTTCCATTCCTTACATGTCACATTTTTTTCCCCATAGTTGAAAACACACTGTATCTGAAGCTCATAGGACTTGGTGACTTGTCTTCAAAATAAGATGTGATAATTAACTCCTGACTAATGGATGGATGGCACCTGTCTCCTAGGAAAGAGACATAGATTTCAGTTTAGGCTATGAAAGAAGTTTTACATCTGCATGGCATCTGCAGTTTTCTGTTCATTTCAGCTTTCTTCTTAGCCTTCAGGCTCACAGGCTACATGCAGCCAAGGATACCTGTATATGCAACTCAATACAAAATGCTAAACTTACTCCAAACCCTATGAGATTTCCCCCCCTTTTTTTTTGTAACATGATAAGGAAATTTTCTGGGTTGAACTTTGGTGACCATATCATGTCACAATGTTGAATGGTTGGACATGCTATTGAATCAGCAAGGTTATCATTGAATCAGTAAGTTGGAGCTTTGGTAAAATCCTGCTGAGTTCTCAAATGTACCCATATGGTGTAGTGAAAAAGCAGCTAAGGATTTGGTGAGGTCTGCCCCAGGGCGAGCAATGGTATGGCCACAGAGACTCATCAGGGAGAGCAAAGGTCCAAATTCTAGTTCTGCTGGCTAAAGAGAGGTGTGCTTTTAGGAAAGTCATTTCATTGCACTAAGGCTTCGTTTCCTCAACAGGAAAATAAAGATAAGAATATTGTCTTTTAGGATAGTATCAGCATTAAAGGCAGTAATACAGCGATGAAAACAATCTTGAAAGTATTAACTAACTTTCCTTTTTTTAGTTGTATATGTGTATGCAGGGACACACACGCATGTGCATCGAGACCAGAGGGCAAACATGGGTGGCATCGCTTGTGGTTAATTTATTGTGTACCCTAATAAACTTATCTGAGGGTCAGAGAACAGAACAGCACTAGATTAGACACAGAGGCCAGAAAATGGTGGCACACACACCTTTCATCCTATCACTCAGGAGGCAGAGATCCATCCAGATCTCTGTGAGTTCAAAGCCACACTGGAAACAGCCAGCATGGTGACACATACCTTTAATCTCAGGAAGTGATGGCCAGAAGCAGAAAGGTATATAAGATGTGAGGACCAGGAACTAGAGGGTTTTAAGCTCTTAGACTTTTAGCAGCAGTTCAGCTGAGATCCATTTGGATGAGGACTCAGAGGCTTCCAGTTTGAGGAAACAGGATTGGCTGAGAAGCTGGCGAGGTGAGGTAATTGTGGCTTGTTCTGTCTCTCTGATCTTTTAGAATTTACCCAATACCTGGCTCCCATGTTTTTTATTTAATAAGACCATTTAGCGATTCGTGTTACAATCACTTCCTCCTAATTTTTTTTTTTTTTTGAGCTAGAGTCTCACTAGCCTAGAATCCACCAACTAGGCTATGCTAGCTGTCTAGAGAGGCTCAGAGATCTGCCCATCTCTGCCTCCTGGGCACTGGGATCACAAGGGCATCACCACATCCAGAATTTTTTTTACCTGGGTCCTGCCATCTCTCCAGCTCTAACTTCACATATGTTTATAGGCTTAAAAAAATCAAATGTTTACCAATGAGCTTAGCAGTATAGAGGGTGTACATAGAAACGTGTTTTGCATTGATTCTGAGGAGTCTGTTGGTATTATACAGCTTCTCAAATGTCTACATGGTATCAAGCCCAGGGAAAATGATAAGAAAATTCTCATTTTAAAATGTAACAAGCTAATCGTAAAATCTATAAGAACATCACAATATAAAAAGCCACCATTTATCTGGCCTTTGGTTTCCTTTAGCAGCAATTGTGAATGACCACCTCCACCCACCTCTACCGGGTCTTTGCCTTGGAGAGCTTCCTTTTCATGGTTCACAACACAGTAAGTTTGAAACCTGTTTCCCTCTTATAAGTGAGATCCTCTGCCCTGTTTAGAAGGGGTTATGAAAACACAGGACGTTTACAAATTTCAGATGAAACCTTAGAATTAAGTAACTTGAATATGAAAAGAGCAAACCGTACACACACCTCAAGCCAACCACTTTGTAGCGTTTTCAACATGGTCCAATTTGGGTATCTAGAATTCAGCACAACTGTTATCATCTTGGTTTTCAAGCCAGTGAAAACATTTCCCCCTTGGTATTGAATGATTTCATCAACTTCATCTGTGCGAGTAATCCTAAAATGTGAGGTTTATAAGGGTCCTGCAGAGGGCTGGAGAGATGGCTCGGTGGGTAGGAGCACTTGTTGCTCTTGCAGAGGACATGGGCTCAAGTCTCAGCACCCACATAGTGGCTCACAACCATCTGTAACTCTAGATTTGTGTATTTTCTTCAGAAGACTTCACCAATGAAACAGCAACTGTTCAAATTAACATAGCCCAGGAAGCATGATTAAAAATTAAGGAAATTGTCCTGATTATGGGATTTCTTTTTGTGTGTGTGAAATCCCAAAGTAATACCACATACACTGTGTGTGTATATTTTACAATAAGAATTCATGCTTTCCCGAGAGCAGATAGCAAGTAAAATAAACATTCGTATGACCACGTTTCCACTACGGAAGTTTCAAATGATGTGCTGAGAAAGTCATGGGAGGCCTGGGAGCTGGATCAGCTGGGAAACTGCTCACTCTGCAGACATGGGGACATTGGTACCCATCCGAAAGTTTGGTGTGCCAGTAAATGCCAGTCTTCCTAGCACTGGGGAGGCAGAGACAGGAGGAGGCTAGGACTTGTTGGCCAGGTAGTCTGATCAAATTGGTGAGCTCCAGGGTTAGTGAGAAATCCTGCTTCAAAAATTAAGGCAGAGAGAGATTGAAGAAGACATTTGATGTTGACCTCTGGGGATGGAGTACGTGAGAGGTCTCTCTCTCTCTCTCTCTCTTTCTCTCTCTCTCTCTCTCTTTCTCTCTCTCTCTCTCTCTCTCTCACACACACACACACATACATGCCACCTTACTTATATGTTTATATACCCCTTCTGTGTCAACATATACACACTTTTTATGTTGGTAGATAGATTTATTAAATGCATTTTTTGCTTTCCAAGGCACATATAGTTTTTTTTTTTAAAAATCAATAAATTATTTAAATAAGCTGAGTGGGTGGTGTGCTGGGGATGGAGACCAATGTCTACCACTTTCAAAAAATATATCACCTCTCTTTTATAGAGGTTTCCTCTTCTTGGGGCCTCCTGGTGTCACTAAAGGAAAAGAAACCATGGTAAATATAACTAGCACAGTTATAAGTGCAATTTGTTAGTTACAGTACAGTGTAAGATATTAGAACAGTGTAGCAGTTTCGGAACTTAAAAAAAATCAGTTTAGGTGTTTATATTTTCATATTATCTCAGGTCTTGATTGCTTAAGAGCTATTAATTTTGATAGAAGAATTAGACCTGTTTTATATGCAGCAGGCTGTTGACTATATCTAAACAAAGGCTTGGAGTTTTCTGGTTGAATGGATATGGCCAGGAATCGGTGATCAAACATTGTTGTTAAATGAAACACTCACAGTAGATGATATCTGCATTGGCTCAGAAAAACCACGTGGTTCTGATTTGAGTATGCTTTTCTGTAACCCTGAAGTTTCAAAGAAGCTGGGAATTGTTTTTGTACTGATTTTTTCCCCTGTTTGATTTTAAGAAAACCAGTGAAGCCCGCTGACAGTGAACGTAGGGTCACCCGAGGACGTCAGAGGGACCTCAGTCAGCAGAGTGCTCCCTGAGCAAGCATGAAGCTCCAAGTTCCACCCACAGCACTGCAAGGGCTTGGTGTGATAATAAATGTCTGTCATTACAGCACTGGGGGGTGGAGGCAGGGGGATCAAGTTCAAAGTCATCCTTGGCTACACAGTGAGTTCAAGGCCAGCCTGAGATACAGAAGACCTTGTCTCAGGGGAAAAAAGTGCATCAAAAAGACGTGGCATTTGCCTAGTTTCTAATTTCTATATCTCTGGGAGGAAAATAGATTCAGGAAATGATACTAAACACATGCTAAGATAGTTTTGGAGTCTGAATTTATTTTAGCATAGGATCTTAATAGTAGTCAGTGGAAACCCACAGTACTACTGTCTGGTTCTAACACTTTTTTTTTCTTCTTCAATAAAAACCAGGTCTGGGGGGATAGAGAAAGAGTTTCATGGTTAAGAGCTCTTGTTCTTGCAAAGGACCCAGTTTCAGTTCCCAGCAACCACATGAAGGCTCACAACTATTCTAACTCCAGTTTCAGAGGATATGATGCCCTCTTAGGATTTCTGTGGCCATCAGGCATGTGTGCGGTGCACAAGCATACAGGCGAGCAAAATGCTCACACACATGAAGTAAAATCTAAAAAAACAAAACAAGACAGAACACTCTCCCGCTGCCCCCTCACACCTGTCACTCACCCCTATGTCCCGCCCCCTCATGCCTGTCACTCATGACGTCACGGGCTGCACCCAGGCCAGGTCCGGGCTGGTGTCAATGCTGCTTTGAGATAGCTAGGATGGTGCTGGCTTGAGGTGAAATCTTAGGTTCCTCATATCAGCTTTCCACTAACCTAAATATTGTTCCTCCAATGTTTTGACAGAGTGCAATTATTTTGCTTTTGAGAGGCGGCGTGTGTTTGTTTTAAAAGGTTACTGGTAAAAGTACCTGCTTCTGATCAGTATTGTGCGCTCAGGTCTGAGCTTAAGATCCATTTCACAGCTGCACTTTTCTAAATAAGCTGGGGAGGGGCTCGATGCCGATGGACGTGTAGCAACTGGTTCTCGCGGTATTTAGAACTTCCGCAAGGATAGTCTTGGATTTGCTCCCTTGAGTCTTCACAGCCCATGAAAACTCCAAAAGTATCCAAGACAGGAAGTTTAAAAAAGAAGAAAAGAAACCTTCCGTTAAATATGTTCAAGTCTCAGCGGATGAATTTGCTCTCACACTAGTCTCCCGCAGCACGCTCCATTTTTGTATCGGTATTTGAATCAATTGCTTGAATGTGTCCAGTGGATAATAAAAAGCTTGCTGACTGTGTGTTACAGATATGAAAATGCCTAGGTCAAAGTGCTTCATCTGTGAATAGATATGCACTCTTTTTATGCAGTTTTTCCTGTTAAGAATGTAGATTCTGGGGGCTGGGAATGTAATTCAGTTGGTAGGGGGTTTGCCTAGTGTGCACCAAACCCTGGCTTTGTTCCCTAGCACTGTATGAACTTGGTGTGGTGGCATAGACTTTTAATCCCAGCACTCAGGAGGTGGAGGCAGGAGGATCAGAGATGTGAAAGGTCTTCTTTGGCTACTTAGAGAATTTGAGGCCAACCTGGGCTCCATGAGACCTTGTCTCAACAAAGCAAAATGAAAAGAAGATTCTGGAACCTGGTTTGCAAATGTGCTTTCAGTGGCTGTTGCACGTGTTTCTCTGCTTGCTTTTGTTTCCTCATCATGTATAATGTGAGCATTAGTAGCACCTGTTTCATTAAGAGTCATGAGAACTGAATCAGTGAACACACAGAATACAGGGACTTGTGATGAATATTTATTAACTTTTGTATGCATGCACCTATGTGCTTGCACATGTATGTATTTGTATATATAAATAGTGTATAAGACAATAACTGACTAACAAATTTAATAATAGATAATGTCATTTTCAGTGTCTTACACCTGCTCCCATCCATCAGTGGTCTGTGAAAGTTACTCTATTCGGTGCCATTCTGAGGTAGGTTGACATTTTATCACCTGTATAGAGAAAACAGATGTAGTAGAATGCGCTGAGGAAAATGTCATCAGTTCTTCTCTCATTTAATCCTTAACTACTTCCAAGGTCTGGAGAACACTTGGGAAATTGGGTAGATGGTAAGTTGTTGGAAAGAACTCTATGATCATGTGATTACATCACAGATGATGATGGACCAGGTCACTGTGAGCAAACAACACAGCAAAGGACTTGGCACCCTTCTTTGTTCTTCCTCTTAACGGGAAAAGAGAAGTGCTGTTTTCTTTTTTCTTTTCTATCTAACAGCTTTTGCTGTGGTTCTTTTATTGAAGGGTGGGTGTATAGTGTGTTGTATTCTTGTGTGCACATAAGTATGTGTATGCAGGCCAGAGGAGGGTGTAAAGTATCTTTATTACTCTACCTTATTCTCTTGACTCATGGCTTTCACTGAACCTGGAGCTCACTGTTCTGCTAGATGCGCTGGACAACAAGCCCCAAGTGATCCTCCTGGCTATGCCCTGCCCAGGACTAAGGTTACAGGCATGTGTGGCAACACCAGGGATTTAATGTGGCATGTGCTGGGGACTTGAGGTCAGGTCCTCAGTAAGCACTCTTAACTATTAAGCCGTCTTCCAGCCCTTGTGTTTTTCTGTTTGTCACACCTTGTGACTTGGAACTTGATACAGATGTGGTGTAGGGGTAATACACAGAGAAATGGACACAGTGAGACCCAACCTGGAGAGAGAGAGAGAGAGAGAGAGAGAGAGAGAGAGAGAG
>CABHPH010152109.1:0-20987 GCA_902168325.1 Peromyscus nudipes | reverse complement strand
GTAGCCCATCACACATGTCTTCCAGGCCGCCATGTTCATTAGGTTGCTATGCAAAAGGAGAAGACAGAGAAAAAGAAGAAACTAGACCATGGACCAGCACTCCTAAACACTTATGCCATTTCCAGCCTGTGGCCAGGACATACGTGCTGGTAGAGCCAAAGGCGCCTCTGGCTCCTGAGGAAGACAGCTAGTCGTCAAGGAAAAGAAGAACTACTCAGTGTTTGAGGTTGATGCCCTAAACGGCCTGACCAGATTTATTTTTTTTCCCTGTTTCTCCTCCCTTCCTTCTAGGGGGGGGGGGGGGGGAGGCATCAGGATATCAGGATTAACGTATGAAAGAGGCCACTTGGCAGAGGACTGGAAACCCTTCCCACCTGGACCATATGCAAGGGAGCACAGTCACAAGAGAAGCCCCTCAGTCAGAGAGGTGAGTGCTACGTAACAGCCTATAGAGAGTCTCGCGCATCATGGCCCTGTACTTTGGAATGGATGTCTTCACCTTTCTTACCAGCCTTCTCTCTTTCTTTGGAGAGCTTTCCCTTATAACTGCCTCTATTTTTTCAGCTACCCTACTCTGTGTCCCTGATGAAGGCATTTGTCCTGTGACAAAGGAAGCTGGAAATTGAAGCGAGTGCTCTCTGAACTCAGATGCACACCTGCAATGCCACCTCTGGCATTCTGAAGTGGGGCTGAGAGAGGCTTAGGGGCTAAGAGTATGGATTGCTCTCACAGAGAACCTCTGTTAGTTTCCCAGCACCCATGTCAGATGGCCTCACAACTAACTGTAACTCTGCTCTAGGGAATCCAGTACCCTCTTCTGGCCTCTGCAGGTACAGGCAGAAGTGCATACCCATGCACACACGTGGGCACATGTACTTGCATGTGCACACCCCCCTTTAAAAATAAAAATGAAACCTGAAAGTCCTGAAGTCTGTTATTGTAGCTGCTAGAAATACTCAGAGAAAATATGTTTCTAAACTGGTGATTAAATAACATATGTTAATAATATATTTTGCCTCTACACTAGGATGGTTTTTGGAATGTAATTTATGGATGTTGCATATGGTAATACAGGAGAAGAGAAGGATTAGCATTGCTCAGCAACGGGGAAACGTACAGTTGACTCAGCTCCCCTCCTGTATTTGTGTAGTGAATGGAGCGCCGTCTAGGAATTCAATCTGGAATCATGTTCAGGAAATACTTCAAAGCTCTGGCTAGTTAGTTTTACTCCTGATGAGGTTGGAAATCCAGACTCAATGGCTGAACTCCCTAGAAAAACACGTCAAAGCCTCTTTTAACTTAGGGAAGTCAAGTCCCTTGGCCACAAGCATGTCGGCCCTTAATGGAAGGGGCTTGGTAGAGAGGGTTTAGAGTGCTCATCGCATTTCAGCATTCTCTGGATGGGACTGAATTTGTGGAGTCGCTGGAAATAAGATGCGAAGGAGCTGATGATTGGTGGAGCTGGAGTGGAAGAGCTTTGCCAGAGACAGCTGTGTGAGATCTGCAGGGAAAACAGTCAGGGAGAAACTCCTGTGGACGGAAACAGCTGAATAACACTTGAGGACTCTAGAAGCTTATTGCATATGTTATAATTCCTCCGTAATTCCCCAGCCCTCAGGAACAGGCTGTTAAATTCAGCATATTCTCTTAGTGTAGCAGTCTAGGGAGTTGAAGAAAGGAGAGTTGTTAATTATATCTGGGCAAGGACAGGATGTCCTGTGGCTTAGCGGCCATGGCTTAGATATTAAATCCGAAATAAAAAATAGCATAGCTAGACTTGGTGTGCTGGCCTATGTTCCTCGCTACTTAAGGGGCAAAGGCAAGAGGATTAAAAGTTCAAACCCTGCCTGGGGAACTAAGTGAGATCCTATCTCAAAAAGTAAAACGTGAGGTGTAGATCTAGCTCAGCAGGGGACACTTGCTTAGCATGCACAAGGCCTTTGCTTCTCTGTCCATTCCCTTAAAATACAAGAGTATAAACACAGAGGATTTAGATGGTTTGGGTGGGTTTAGAGTGGGCACACACAGATCATAGTAGTGGGAAATGTACAATATTTGTAAATAGGTATAAAGATTACTGGATGATAGAGATAGATCGTGTTTCTAGTCAATCAAATGGTCCCTATTCAAGGAGATAAAAATAAACCTTGTCAGGTGGGTAGCAATGCATGTGATGCTCTCCTCACACCACTCCTTCTTTCCAAGATGATTCCAAACAGCAATTCCCCTTCAACACTTGCCATTCTTGTATCTCTTAGCAAATTCATTTTGACATTGCCAATGTATGTGCGCATTCACATTCACTTACTGTTCTTGACATCTTACAGATTCTCTTTTTTAATGAATGAGGGAAGTGAGATCTTAATACACGTTTTGGAATTGTATGAGCCTTGATCCTACCCTTTTAAGACATCTCTTGTAGTACAGGTTTGCGCTTTGCTAACGTGACCAATTGGATCCCGCAAATGACTGAATCCTTGATTCTTCCTTTTCTGACTTTTTCCCATGATAGTTGTTGGATGACTTGAACCTCTGACCCTTTCTCATGAATTACTGATCACTAGCTAGATGCCGTACATTCACAGCTCATATAGAAGGCACAATGGGCCAATGATGAGCCACCAAATTCCCACCCTGAGAGGCAACAGCTAAGCAAAACAAAACAAAACAGCAACAGACCCCAACATTCCCCAAGTCATAAATATGGATGGATGTACACACGTGTATAAAAGATTAGCATAGGGCTGAAAAGATGGCTCATGTTGTTAAACACTAGGCTTATGATGAAAAGAAAAAGATGAGTGTAACCAAGTCAGCGCCACACAAAAATACAGGGTGCGTGACTTTTAATTCCATGTTATGTTTTAGTAAGTTATTGTATGTATACAATGGTATGTAAAGAATTATTAAAATAGGAATGAGTTATACTACATGATGATAATATGAATTTCAATAGGTTAAAAGGACAGAGGTTTTAGGAAGAAAGCCTGTACTCAGCAGGTCATGGGAAGATTGAGGTTGTTCTTAGATTTTCAAACCCCTTTCTTGCATGCTGACTGACTCAGTATTATGCTTTAGAGAGATGCAGATATGGGAACATATGATTTCCTGGCATATGAAGAGGAGGGGTCAGAGTTCATGATCATTCTTGCTCAGAAATGATGAATGGAATCTATTTCTAGCATGCCTAGTCTAATAATAAATATGTTTTATGTTGTGCATTATAAAAACGTTGACACTTATTGAAGAAATTAATAAAGTGTCCCTTCAGAAATATTTCATTCTCCAACAGATATGTGTAACCCAAATATTTGTACCTCTTCAAAATTCATAGGTGGAAGTCCCAAATCCCAAAGTGATGGTAATAGATGATGGAGCCTTTGTGTGTGTGTGTGTGTGTGTGTGTGTGTGTGTGTGTAACTAAGTCATGAAGCATTAGTGACCTTACATAAGAGTCTCTGGAAAGCTGCCTTGCTCTGTCCACTGTCAAGGGCACAGTGACGACACCGTGTATGAATGAAGGAGTGGGGCCTCGCTGGACACCGAGTCTGCCCGTGCCCTGATTTTGGACTTTGCAACCCCAAGAACTGCAGAAACAGATTTCTGTTATTTTAAGAAGCCAATTCCTCAGCTTGTGGTATTTTGTACAGCAGCCCAAGAACTACGACAATACAATGATCCGTTTTAAATGTAGCCATAGGACTCAGAGGTAGTATCACATTTAATAGTTACCTCAGTTTTTCCTCTAGGCTTTCAGTGTTTCTCTTTTCTCTAGTTTTGTTAAAGTATCATCTCCTCTGATAATGTCAACTCTGTTTTTAGTACAAAAAAAGGAACCATTTTGTAACTGTATCCTCCAGAGTGACCTTGTAAATGCCTCTGAGTACTTCATCTTAAATCTTTAATAGATAGTTGTAGGCATTTATGCACAAATAGATTTCATAGAAAGAATATTACTGTTCTTTGAGTTTTTTCCCCCCAAAATATAATGAGATCCTTCCATGTTCATATACGTAAGGTCTGGAGTTGAACTGGTTTAAATCTCTGTCATGATTGTGTAATGCTGAAGTTATTTCACTCTGTTGACCTTCAGGAATTTAATTTACAAAGTAGATAATACTAAGTCCCTATTTAACATCTTTTTTTTTTTCCAGAGCTGAGGACCGAACCCAGGACCTTGTGCTTACTAGGCAAGTGCTCTACCACTGAGCTAAATCCCCAACCCCTATTTTCCACCTTGTTATGAGCAAATATAATAATCCCTGTAAAATCTCCAACACACCAAGACATCACATGAATGTGAGCAGAATTTCTTTGTCATCATGTTTGTGTTTGGTTAGTTGTAGTGTGAATTCTAATTGGTCTTAGTAATAAAAACCCAGAGTCAGATATCGGGGTAAACACTGAAAGATCAGAGAGACAAAGGAGCAAGCCATAACCACCTCTTACCTCGCCAACTCCTCAGCCTGAAAGGGGACTGACTGTTTATGCCCCACCTTATCACTTCCTCTCTCTGCCCAGCCATATTACTTCCTATTTTCTCCTCCCTAGTGCTGGAATTAAAGACATGTGCTTCCCAAGTACTGGGATCAAAAACATGAGATCCCAAGTGCTGGGATTAAAGGTGTATGCCACCACTGCCTGGCCCCTATGGTTAACTAGTGGCTAGCTCCGCACTCTGATCTCCAGGCAAGCTTTATTTGTTAGAGCACAAACAAAATATCACCACAATTAGTTTTATAGGTTGAGAGGATTTGAGGAGACTGGTTTGTTTTCATACCTCTTAGTGATCATGTAAGGTAAGGCATATGTCTGGTAACCTGTCGACCCATCAGCACTCGTGAGTAATTTTTTTGGTGCCGTTATACTGGGTCAGTGCATTTGATCTGCCTGTCAGAGGGCTATGGGCTCCATTCTGTGTGACTGTTGTCAGCTGAAGGTGAGTTACAGTGCTTATGACTCGATCAGGCTGCAGCACTCACATCCCAGAGACAAGTGAAGTGCTGTAGCTGGCAGCTGTGGGAATTAGATTTTGGTGGAATGGGGCCATTAATGGTTAACAAAAGAGCTATATGCTTGAGTTCATCTTAATAGCTAAGCTCCTACTGGGTTTCTGGAGATGCAGAAGTCATGGTAAATTAAGTCACGTCTAATTCTAAGTAAAATTTATTGCAAACTGGTCATACGATTGATTAAAAAAAAAACCTTTCCTCTATGGCAGTAAAGAGAGTTTTGAGCCTGGAAAATACAACATTTCTGGAGTTTGGTCTATTCTGTCTTATAATGATGTAACAATGACTAAAGTTCCATTTAAAAATAAAGTTTAAACAATAGACATGCTTACATGAATAGGGGAAGCTCATCAGGCCTCAACTCTACACAAGGAACACCAGTAAACTAAGGAACTCGGAGAGTGGGAGAAATGGTCTTCCCCAGGGAGGAGCACACTGATTGGTTATTCAACACCAAATTGTCAGCCCTGAAAAACATGTACAAGTAACATTATACAGACTTGTCAGGTTGTACTTATGTAATTAAGGGTGTGTGTGTGTGTGTGTGTGTAACAACAATTACTAAAAAAAGAGGTCATGAATTTAAGAGCGAGAAATGAAGGCTATATGGGAAGATCTAGAGAGAGAAGAGGGAAGGAGAAAATATTATAAATTATAATCTTAAAAATAAAAGAAATAATTTTATTTTTATATTTTATTTGTTTATTTTTTTAAGAAATAATTTTAAAACTGAAAAATAAAGTTTGGCTTGTATTGGTATTTCTTCTCTTTGCCTGCATTGCTGATAATCTTACAGTGACTTGAAAGTGGGCTTTAGTTTTCAAGACACCAAAAATTTCATTTTCTATCCTAATTGAATGTGCCAGCTTATCTTGTTTTGAATAAAGTCAGGTATGTGCTTTATAAAATATACAATTTTTAATGACATCCTTTTATAGTGTCCCCTTTTTTTAAAAATAAAGATCCATTAACTTAAAGTTATTTTTGAAATAGCAAAATTATTCTCAACAACATAAAGTATAAGACTTGGAAGAATAATACAAATTTGAAGGGCAGAATAGAGGGCCAAATGCCTGGCCACATTCTGGTCAATTTTTACTGTGGCTTTCTAGAGTTGGTTATATATTAGAGCTAGGGACTTTCTTCATCTAGAAATATCCTACAAAATGCATGTATGGCTCTAAAAATCTGTGTACACTGCAGACAAAATCCAGTGCTCCTCGAGCTCACCCAGGGAATGAATGTGCTTATTGTCATTAACTGCAAATACTTATCTTTTACACCAACTAGAAATGAACTCTGCATTTATGTGACTCTTGAAGGGCTGAGTGACTTTGAACTAACACTGTTTTCATTGTTATTTAGAAGCAGAAGTGCTGGCTGATGCTCCTTTTGTGGTTTATCTATGCAGGTCTAGGCAGGTGTTCAAAGATTTGATTGAGCCCTTTAGTTGTGAGAGTGTAGACATCTCCAGCCTCCTGCTCCTTCCATCTCCTGCCCCAGACCCAACTCTGTACCCTGTCTAGTGTTCTACAGAGCTTCTTTCATGACTTATGAGAGATTAGTCTATATAGATTATGAAGTAATATCCATGAAATGCAATAAAGCTGTCCTCTGTTCAGTCCTTCAATTTTGACATTTTATAGATTTCACTGATGATTTTAACTTTGCTGTCCATATGTAAATCATATAGAAAGTGAGAAATTCAGCTCTTCCTGCCTTCTAATGTGTTGAGAAGCTCTTTAGTACAAAACCACACACACACACACACACACACACACACACACACACACACACACACGTGCAAGACACACACACACACACACACACACACATACACATACACCACATCTATGAAGGGCAAGCAAAAAGTTTAGGAAGTAACTGCAATAGGGCAGGGTCTTGAACATGAGTCACAAATGGCATTTAAAACAGAGTAGCTGTGTGAGAACTTTCTAATGCTTGTGGAGCTGTTTGACACTGTCCTCACACGAATTAATTAGCAATGTTGAGTTCATTTAAGGCTGTCTTTTGCGGGGTAGGGAGATAGCTGGGTCAAGAAATTGCTTGCTGCTCAAGCGTGAGGACCTGAGTTTGATCCTAGCCCCGACATGAAATGCCATTTGTGTCAGTGCTGGGGAAGTAGAGACAGGCTGGTCCCCAGAGTTTGCTGGCTAGCCAATCTGGTATAACTGGTAAGCCTTAGGTCCCAGAGAGACACTCTGCCTCGAAAAACAAAACAAAACAAAACAAAACAAAACAAAACAAAACCCCCCCCAAAACAAGGTGATGTCTCTGGAGAATCACCCCAGAGTTGACCTGTGGTCCATACAAACATATGAACACAGAGATATATCTGTGTTTGATCACTTTACTTTTTCATAATCCACGTATTTGTTCATGTTTTCAAGGAGACTATATCATTGCACCATGTCATATATTTTCCATAATCACATTTTCTAATATGAAACTGTAATAACCAAAAAGCAGAGTATTGAAATAAAAAAATGTTGTCTTATAAGCCAAACAAAAATAGAAACAATTAAACCAATTATAGAACTTAAAGCATTTGACTTTAACTAAACTTTCAGACTTTTGGTTCTTTTAAAAGTTTGCTTTAGTGCTGTTCTTCTCGTGATTATGTCTCTGAAGGTGACATATTAAGAACTTGATCCAGCCTGATACCGCTCTATTATTACATGAGCACTTTTTCCCTTGAGATGACACTTGTCACTTGTTTACTGTGCTAGTCTGGTCAGTAACTACATGTGAATGATATTACGATGGCAGAAACTTGTATTTAGTCTTTGAGTTGGTGTTTATGAGCTGCCCTATACCACACAAGTCACCTGAACTGCTTACCAGGGTTTTCATAGTAGAAAAGGGTTTGTGAAGAGTAAAGATGGAGGCCTATAAAAAACATCACAGTGTGCTCATTGTTTCTTAATTTTTTTTAAATAAGCGAGATAGATGGAAAAATAGAGCCTGTTATGGGTGAATTGTGTCCCTCACTTTAGACAAGCTAACATCCTAACTCTGAACAGCATAGGGTAAGTTCTGACTTGGTGGAGTTCATCACAATGAAATTACATTGGAATAGTGTGGGCTTGCTCCAAGATAATCTTTTTGGATCCTATTTATGATTTTCATTCTGCTGCCGCTGTGTGAATTGTGCAGAAAATGGGAAGCTCAGCTTCTCATGATTTCCAATGTATTAACATACTTAGGCACATTAACATCTTAAAAAGTTTATTTGAACAGTTATCCATGAATTGAACAGCACCAAATCACAGGCAATGAGGGGAGTGAGGAAAAGCAAGAGAGAGAAGGTATCTCATAGGTTAAGGGGGGGCTATGGCTTTAGGGTCACTAGAAGAGGTTAGCCAGCCATTTCTGATTGGTTAAATGCAAGTTTCATTTTTATCTCTTCCATTCACTGACATAGAACACCAGAAGCATGGGGCAGCCATCTTAGCTAATGGCCTCCCAATTAACCTTTTAAACAGTTCCTGAAACATGACTGGCTCCTTTGTAGGAAGAGTACACTTTGGATACGAACATGCACAGGCAGGTGGTCATATGAAGACAGAAACACAGACTAGTTTTATTTCTACAGTACAAGGCATCCTTGGTGGCTACTAGAATCTGGAAGAGAGAAGAATGAGCTCCCCACTTCTTCACTCCCACCCCGAGGCTCTGGAAGGAGCTTGGTCCTGATGACAGTCTGATTTCAGACGCATAGCATCTAGAACTGGGAGTCACGTTTCTGTGGTTTGAAGCTCTCTAGTTTCAGCAATTTGTTAAGGTAGCCCCAGGAATCGAACATGGTGGCCAAGCAGATTGCATGTACCTCCTCCTTGGATGACTCTTGGCTCACACTTTATCATAACACACTTTGGTGTCCTGAGAGATTGGCTGTGTGCGCAGCCGAGGGTGGCCGAAGTACACCACGGTTGTCTGCATAGATGACCATTGATCTGGGGACTGTGGGGACTTTTGAAAATCTGGTGAGTGCTTTTGATACCATGTTAAGGAGAAGCTAGAATCATGCACAAATACTCAATATTGGGTTGAATTTTATGATATTCTTAATCCCTCTAGGGCAGTGCTTCTCAACCTTCCTAATGCTGTGGCCCTTTAACACAGTTCCTCATGTTGTGGTGACCCCCAACCATAAATTGCTGTCTCATAACTGTAATTTTGCTACTGTTTGAATCATAATGCAAATATCTGATATGTAACTCAATAGGGGTTGTGACCCTCAGGTTGAGAACCACTGCTGCATGGGTTTATAATCCCAGGTTAAGAATCTCTGCTTTGGAATTAAATTTTCAATGTTACTTGTGAAAACAACAAACAAACATTGGTAAACATCTGTGAAACAAGTGGTGCAATCAACTTCACATTTAACAGCAATGATTATTAGAAGTTACTGGATGGAGAGATCACCTTGGGATTTGTATGTTTAAACACAAAACTTAAGGTGCTTGATTTGCATATTTGTTTTGTAGGGTTATGAGAACAAGAGCCAATTACCGTTGAAGTTGGCACTTTATGTGTTTGGGTGCTGAGGTAGGTGCCGTACATTCATTTTCTCAGAGTACAGGCTCATATATCCTGAGAGGGTGTGAGGAGGGCCAAGTGACCTTGTTCTCGTTTGCATTCAAGGACTTCAGGTTCAGACTTTTGAGATCATCTCCAAAATTAGGCTGTACAGACACAGGAACACATGAGGAGAATCTAAGAATATATTCATTATACAGCAGGCCAATGGGGAATTTTGAATGAATATTTGAAAATCTTGAGCGTTTGGTATGAGTAGCGCAATTTTTAAAATGCATTGCTTCAGATATTGGTTCTTGAAACATGAATATTTAAAATAGCTTACCCCATTTTGAAATCATGTTTTCACATTCCCACTTCCAGTGTGCTGGCAGTCTTAGACATTGGCAGTGGTCTGGACCTTTCTTAACCTTGAGAGGCTGCCCTCACTGGGGTTCTTTGAGGCTCTGGGGAGCCAGAAGAAATTACTTCCTAGTTTCATACATCCTCCTGGCTTCAATAGGGCCTCTGTGGAATCCAGATGATGCCTTTAGGTTAGAAAACCATCATACTACAGGGAGAAGAGCAAGGGTTTGAACATTCCATTGGGAAGGTTTTGGTGCTCCTATGTGGCCAGCCCAGAGTCACTATGCATGAGAAGCAGTGGGAGACACAGCTGAGATTCCCTACAAAGGTTTTCACTTAGAAGATCTCAGAACAGGGAAAGCTGGTTGGCTTCATGGAGCTCTTAGATCAGTTGAACAAACAAACAAGATGTAGAAACCTGGAAAAGAAACATCAGGGTCCAGTTCTGTGTCTGAACAGCTTACTGCTTAGCTCATGGTTCATTTGATACCATGAAAAGGGGAAACTGTTATGACTACTGTTTCATTGTTCTAAGAGAAAACAATGTGTACAAGTGATCAAACCCCTGAAAATACTGGAATAGACAGTAGCTGAATTCAAGTAGCATGGCACCAATATAGCAGGATAGCAGAGTAGAAGAGAAAGGACTGTGTGTATGTGTGTGCGTGTGCGTGTGCGTGTGCGTGTGCGTGTGCGTGTGCGTGTGTGTGTGTGTGTGTGTGTGTGTGTGTGTGTGTGTGTGTCAAGGGGGGCGCAAGCAGATCATCTGAATGGGGCAGGTGGTGCTGAATGCGTGTCCAAGGCCACTACCATTCCAATAGGGTTACTCTTAAGTAGAAGGTGTGGAATCTTGACTATCCACCCGGAAAATAAACACATTAGAAAAGTGCTTAGGGCAGTGCCCCTGCCTCACAGTTAATTGTTTAAAGGCAGAATTCAGGATGACAAGGCACAAGGGCACCGCAGAAGGTAATAATGTTTATTAGGCCTGACAGCTTAAAGCACCAGGAAATGGTGTAGCTATCAGAAACAACACAACATTGAGCTTTCTTTCCTTTAAGCATGCTTCTAGGGGCCGGGAGTGTAGCTCAGCAGTTGAGCACTTGCCTAGCACATGTGAGGCCCTGGTTCTATGGCCAGCACCATGAAAACATGTCAACAAAAACAGCAAAAGAAAAATCTGTTGTCTGTCTAGTGTTGAGATCCACTCTTGTTCAGACAGATAAGTTGGGGCATTGTACCTATGTATTGATACTCCGTAAAATGAGAGTCTATTCTCTCTCACCAAGGGGGGACGTCACAACAGTCACAACAAGGAGCCAGGTCTGTGGAACAGTTTCCTCAGGAGCTATACTCATTTTTGTCAGACTTGAACTGTGTCTTTTGTTTGCTTTCCTGGGGTAGGTTTCACCTGGTTTCTCTCTCTGCTTTCATCGATATGTGACTATGTGTACTTGGATTTCCCATGGAACTCTTGCTGACATCCTGATGTAGGGGAGTTAGAGAATGTTATTTAAACAATTAGGATCATATTTCCTTTGAAATAGGATTCCCAGTTTTGCTCTACAGCTGTAATTTTAATTAGTCCTTTTGTTTTTAATACAGCTCTATTTATCTTTTCTTCATTTTTCTTATTTAAAGAGAACCGGCTCCATTGTCTCCTTTTACTAAAGACAGCATTAAAAACACTCTTTGTAGGAAAAGTAAATATATAGATAATTTTGTATAATCTCATGAAGTTTGGTGTACATAGTCCATGAAATAACTGTTATACTTTTAGTGTTTTGTCTTCCAGAATATTTATGTATGTATATGTACCCCACATAAAATACACAGTGCACGGCAGTCCTGTGATGGTTTGTGTGAGAAGTATGCCCCATAGGCTCAGCTATTTGATCCCAGTGAGCGGTGCTGTTTGGGGATGTTATGGAATCTTTAGGAGGTGCAGCTTTGCGGGAGAGCATACGTCAGTGGGAGTGGGCTTTCAGAGTTCATAGCCTTGCCTCGCTTCCAGTCCACTGTCTGTGTTGTGTTTGTGGTTGAAGATACAGTCTTCAACCTCTTCCTGCTCTTTCTACCTCCCCACTGACCATTATGGACTTTCACTTTGGAACTGTAGGCCCAAATAAATTCTTTGTTTTTTTAATTGCCTTTGATCATGGTATTTTTTTAACCAAATAATAGAACAGTAACTAATATATTCTACTCCTTTGTTAAAAATCTTTTAATGTTATAAAATGTACCCCAAATACCAATTTTAATGCCAGAAACACATTTCACTATGAGCATATCCTGCAGTTTATGCCACCCCATGCTGGTGGGTGTCTAGTGTGCTTCGGAGTTTTTATTTTAAACAATGGTAAAACATCTTGTGGCTCAATTTTTTTTTTTACACAATTCAATTTCCTCCTTCCTTCCTTCCTTCCTTCCTTCCTTCCTTCCTTCCTTCCTTCCTTCCTTCCTCCCTCCCTCCCTCCCTTCCCTCCTTCCTTTCTTCCTTTCTTTCTTTCTTGGTGTTGCAATGAGCATAGTAAAAAAAAATGTCCTTAGACATGTAAAATCAGCTTAGTCAGGATCCTCACTACACCCAAGGCTGCATGTGACAACCTGAACTTAGTGACATCATTCACTCAAGATAACCAGACACAGTCCTAGACCCCATGACGCTCAGTGGACAAAATATAAACAGAGACCTGTAGCATGAGTCTTAAAAGTTCTTATTAATAAAATCAAACCCGAGGCCAGTTATTGGGGTGAACACTGGAAGGTCAGAGAGACAGAATAAGCCACAGCTATCTCACCTCGCTGAATCCTCAGCTGGTCTTGTTTCCTCAGACTGGATGCCCCGAGCCCTCATCCAGAATGGGTCTCAGCTGAACTGCTGCTAGAAGCCTGAATGCTTAACCAGGCCAAATGTTTCTCCAGGCCAAATGCCTCTCGAGGGCAAAATGCCTGCTCAGGCCAAATGCTTCTAGTTTCTGGTCCTCACGCCTTATATATGTTTCTGCTTTCTACTACCACGCCCTGGGATTAAAGGCTGACTTTCTGGGATTAAAGGTGTGTATCACTGTGCCTGGCCGTTTCCAACGTGGCCTTGAACTCACAGAGATCTAGAGGGATTTCTGTCTCTGGAATGCTAGGATTAAAGGCGTATGCTACCACTGCCTAACCTCTATGTTTAATATTGTGGCTGTCCTGTTCTCTGACCCCAGATAAGTTTATTAGCATACACAATATTTTGGGGAACACAATACCCCCACAGAGACCAACAACAATGCTCTGCTCTGCACATCTGGAGAGATGTCACCTTGATCTGCCCTGTGACTGGAGAGTCTCCCCCAGGATCCTGACCCTCAAATCAGAGACTTTTGTTAGAAACTGGACCTGACCTTCAGCTAAGATACATCACACAGGTGAGCAGGCAGCCTTGGGAGATAGACTTGGGACGGTAGTTAGGAATTTAGAGTGTGACTCTTGTGTGATAACCCTCAGCATAATAAAATACAGCTTTTGTTATACTAACTACGTCATGTATCTGCCTTCTTGCTCAAGACAGGTGTTTTCGAGACAGGGTTTCTCTATGTAGTCCTGGCTGCTCTGGAACTCACTCTGTAGACCAGGCTGACCTCGAACTCAGAGATCCACCTGCCTCTGCTTCCAAGGTGCTGGGATTAAAGGTGTGCGCCACTACCGCCCAGATTTTCTGTTTCTTTTTTTGATGCTCTGCATTCTATTGCAACTTCTATAACAGTAATTTAAACTTGCTGATATTTTCAAATGACAAGCATTTTAAGATTCAAAACTCTTTTTTAATCTTTCCTTGAAAACAGAAGGTATAATAATTATTGCTGATTCAACCTTTTGATCCCGTTGTTGAACCTTGTAACTGATCAGTAACATTTTATGTATTTTAAAAGGGCGTCTAGACATGGGTCCATTGCATTGTGCGCCCACTATTTCTAATGACCCTTGATGAGGTGAGAGGTTTGAGTTCAGCTCACAGCACACTGGTGCTCATCCATGCAGAAAAATGTATGAGTAGAGACAAAATGAGAAGCAAGGGTCTGTTTCTCTGCTTTCGCTTGGGCACCCCTGACCTCCCTGTTAGGACCCACAGACAGTATGTGAAGTAGAGAATTCTCAGACATTTTTAGGCCACAACAAAACAGTTATTTCATTCAGGACTCAAGCTCCATTGTCCCTGAGAGGCAAGTCACGGCTTTTGTATTGGGTTTTGTGAGTCTGCAGAAAGTGAGGTTTATTTGTTTGTCTTTGCTTTGTTGACACTGAAGCCATGTGGCAGGGCTTGTTTAAAAAGGTAGTGGTATCGAACAGACTAGCCAGGAAGCAAATTGAAATGGCCGGAGAGTTAGAGTTCAATAGAGCCTGCGCTGAAGCTGAGACATTGAGTAAATGAATACCTGAGAGCAAAGAGCCTTGAACTCTGCAGTGGAGAAACAGACAGAGGAAGGTCAGAGGGAAGAGCTGGGAAGGGGAGGGAGGCGATCCTGTTGATGAAAGGCCTGGAGGGGTGGGGAAGGGCAGGAAAGTCAAGACAATGAATTGGAAGGAGACAAGGAAGGGGCATGGGTCAGCAATGTTCATTCGAGAGAACTAACTTAAAGCTGGAGGAAGCCGCTGAGTTTGTCTATTAGGAGAGAATTGCCAGCCAACTTTGGGGGCACTGGTTAGTAGAGGCCTAGACACAGAAATGAGACAAAGAGTTCAGCAGGGAATGGTTGTTGACAGAAGAGTAGAGCCCATTGGAGGAGCGTTGCTAGCAATGTACTTTTAAAGACTGGGAAGAAAAGGACAAAAATAGGAAAGCTGATGAGAGACCAGACTCATTTATTTAGGGTGCTGTGCGGGACTCCAGGCAATTGGACACAGTCCTGGACAAACCATCACGTAAGCCCTGAATCCAGATGATGGCAGCTGGTTGGTTGCTGTTTATTTGCCATCTTGAAACAAACTAGAATCGCTGGAGAGGAGGGAGCCGCATCTGGACAATTGTTTTCACCAGGTTGGCCTGTGGGCATGTCTGTGGGGCATCTTCTTGTTCCACGACTGATGTACGAGGGCCCGGCCCACTGTGGACGGTGCCACGTATGGGCAAGTGGTCCTGGGTGGGATGAGAAAGCAGGCTGAGGAAGCCGTGGAGAGCAAGCCAGTGAGCAATGTTCCTCTGTGGTCTTTGCTTCAGTTCCTGCTTCCAGGTTCCTTCCTTGAGTTCCTGTCTGACTTCCCTCAGTGTGTAAAACGTAAACCAGGAAACCTTTCCTCCCCCAGCTGTGTTTTGGTTAATGTTTTATCCCAACAACAGAGAAACGAACTGATACCAAACCAAGAATCCCAAACAGCTAAACATTGGACAAACACTATTCAGGAAGAGCGTGACAAAGGCTGGTCTAATACGGATGTTGCTATCAAGGAGAGCACGATGACAGAATGCATTGAGGTAGGGGTCAAAGGAAAAGTAGAAGATTGGAAAGGAGGTTGTGGAGAGGTGCAGGACAATATGGAGGGGGAGAATCCCAGGATGCAGAGTCGGAGCTGGTTGCATGGCCTTATTGGTGAAATTATTAAGGCCACTCCACATAGTTAAAAGGGAGGTTTATTTTGTGGGGTAACCTACAAGTGAAGGGATAGGTTGCAGGGTGTGGGAAAGGTGTAGCACAGTCCGGCGGTGTTCTCTGGAGAATTCTGCTCTGTCTACCTTCAGCATCCTGGGTCCAGATCTGGCCCATCTGGATCTCGGGTCTTCAGGGTCCTCTCTTGGCCCCGCCTTGTAGGCGTGACAGTTACCGAAGCCTCAGTGGGGGTTGGAACTTCCAGATCAAAGCTGGAATGGCTACCCACTACATGGCCTATCACAGGAGCCTAGGGATAACAGCAGGGATAACGGCAGGGATAACAGCAGGTCATCTTTTTCTCTATTTGAGGTCCTATATTCCAGGGTCAGTTATGTGGAAGCAAAAACACAGCCCTCATCTCAAAGAGGATAAAAGATAGTTTATTCTGGATCCAAATATGAGTGACCCTGGCCTGGGAACACAGATTTAGGTCACCCCAAATTCCATGTTCAAATGTAGACATAGTTTCATAAAGCTTTTATAGTAAGAGAACATCAAGGCACCGTTCAAATGCATTGGTGGAAACATTAAGTGGGAGGTTACAGGAAAGTGAAGAATCTCAGCTCCAGGCCTCAGATGCTATCTGATGAAACCCTTGGCCTTTTGGTTGGTGGAAACGATGGTTTTTGTTAAGATGATGCATTCCAAGAGGTTTTAGTCGCAGGGTGTTAGGTCAGACATGGAGGTGGGCAAGGAATGGCGCTCGATGGGGCACAGGTAACCCAAGATAAATTGCAGCTGCGCTCTGAACTTGTAATTCTTCTCAGTCTTTGAAGTTCTAATCAATCAGCTTTGCAGTAGGCTCAGTAAAGTATGTAGTTTCTTTCTGGGAACTTTCGTTTACAGTTAAAGAGGTAGATTGTGGGTCTGCCTGGCTGGGAACAGCCATCACAAGTGGGGGGAAAATGGAAGACTTCAAGAGTCCTGCTTCATGCCACATTAATTGAGGCAAGCCAGTAATCATTAAGTCTGAGGTCTATTTCATTCTACTGGAGAGCCTGAAGTGCATGTTTCCTGGGGACCAATTCTCAGATCTGCCCTTTTTAGGGGTGTGACTTGTTTTAGGCAGCAGATGCATTCAAGAGCATCATGGTTAATTCATATTTTAAAACCCCACATAGTCAGCTAACCAGAGCTGGTAGGGGCTCGCAGAGACTGAAGCGGCAGTCATGGACCTTGTATGAGTCTGAACTAGGTCCTATGCATATATGCTATGGTTGTGTAGTTGGGTGTTCTTGTGGGACTCCTAACAGAGGAAGTGAGAGGTGTCTCTGACTCTTTTGCCTGCTCTAAGGACCCTTGTCTTCCTGTTGGGTTGCCTCTTCCAGCCTTGATATGGGTGTTTATGCCTAGTCTTACTGTAATTCGTTATGCTGTATTTGGTTGATATTCCTGAGAGGCCTGCTTTTTTTTTTTTTTTTTTTTTTTTTAAGGAAACAGGAGGAGTGGATTTGGGGAGACGGGAGACTGGTGGGGGTGTGGAGGGAGGGCTAGGAAGAGTGGAGGGAGAGGAAACTGCAGATGGGATGTTATATATGAGAGAAAAAAGAAAAAAATCATAAAAAATTAAAAGAAATAGGAAACAACAACAGCAGCAGCAGAAGCAGCAGCAACAACAACAACAACAACAACTTCACTCATTCAAAACCCAGCAGGGAGTCTGGTTTTTAAAGGAAACCTATGGAATATCCTTTAATAATGAACAGGTTTATTTACTTATTTATTTTAGGCAAATATGTTTTGCAAACTTCTCTATGGAAGGAAGTCAGGGTGCAGCTATGCTGAGAAACTTATCTGCTTACAAAGTCTTCGGACTTGATCACTACCAACTAAGGCCTCTGGAAACAAGAGCACCTCCCTCAGATTCCTCAGTCTGTAAATATTTTAGTAGGAAAGCCCCAACTCCATCTTACACATCTTATTTTATCACATTCTTCGATGTGAGCAGTCCCTGGTTTCATTTTAATTGGAGATCACCACTTAAAATTCTAAGGAAGTGGCTTCAGATGAATGGGGCAGGTGCCTGTAATTGTAAACACACACACACACACACACACACACACACACACACACACATTTCTTTCTTCATGTTCTGTGTGTAGCAGCGCAGAGAAAGAAATGATGTCTTTGTGGAAAGCAGGCCATCTATCTCCTTGATTGTTCGTTCTCAGGCAGCTGAGGTAATAGTGCTTCTGCAATGCTAGTCAGCTGTGGTACAATTGTGTTTCTGGGGATTCCAGGGTGACATTTTGCAGACATTACCCTAGAGAAAGATTGTAATATTTTTTCTTCTTCTTTTCTTATTGACTTCTCAGTCTACTTGATATGGGATTTATCCAGAGAAGAGGACTTGGCCAATTGCTTCTCTTCTGCTGAGAATTATGGATCTCATGAGTTCTTATGTCTAGTCGAAAGTTTGTCAGGACACTTAACATTTGATTAAGAATAAAACACAAAACACATATAACCTTTATGCAGCCTGCATGATAAGTGTATTATTCTATTTGCTTTCAGCTACAGTTAGTTATATTAGCAACTTGTTACTGTAAAAAATGTCAAGAGTATTTTTGTTTCTTAGGATGATTATTTATCTCCTGAAAGCATAAGACTTGTTTTTAAACACTTTGACAAGAAGGAAAAGGAAAGGAATAATTTAAGGAAATGTTTACTTTTTATGTATTTTTTTGAGATTAGTTAAAAAGCTATGGAGATGACATAAGGAACATGCTAAATAATATGTAGCTTTGAACTGGCCCTTTTTCTCAGTTGATTTTTCCAGAGGACATATAGAACTTTCTCTTTAAAAAATGTGCTTATGTGTCTTTGCAGGTGAGTGCAGATACCTGCAGAGGCCAGAAGAGGGCACTAACTCCTATGGAGCTGGGGCTACAGGAGGTTGTGAGTTGCCTAACATGGGTGCTGGAAACTGAACTTGGGTCCCCCAAAAGAGCTGTATGTGCTCCTAACCACTGAGCCATTTCTCCAGCTCTAGAACTCAGCTCTCTTGGTTGGCAACTGCTCTGTCACACTGATTTCATGATCTGTAAACAGGTTTGTCATTTTAAAAAGAGCAAATAAAATGTTCCACATGTGTTCAAGAAGAGACAAAAAAATCCCCACCTTTCTCTGCATCAGAACATTAATTCTTCTTGGGCACAATGAAATAAAGATGTCTTCCCTGTTGTGAGATCACAGGACCTTGTTACCATATGTAGTCAATAGCTCTTGGGTTGAATCGTTCTATTGGAAAACCAGAGCACCCATCTTTATATACAAGGAGGAAAATTAATTAAAGGGAGGCTAAGAGTAGAGTTTGATTAAGTTGAAGAAGATAAGTGGGGATCTTTTGACTGTGTTACACACGGCAAAAGGAGATAGAGGTTCATTAACACCCCTCTTTTGGAGCATGAAGACTGAGCAAATTCCATGGTTCCTGTGACAAAGGACAAAGGCTGAGGGCTAGGACAGAGGCCATGTAGGAAGTCTATGAGTACTTACTTTGAGCATAACAAGTTGCCTGCCCATGAGCTGTGGTTTGTCCTTGAGGTTTATGGTTGGGAGTGTAGTCCCTGGGGTGGAAGTATTATGATATAGCACGGAAATTTTAGGGGTTGGGTCTTAGAGGGACAAGTTTCTAGGTTACTGGGGCTGCTGCACTCAAAAGGAATTGTAGGACTCCAGTTTCTCTGCCTCCATGTTTGGTGTTGGTATTACTTGTTCCCTAATGTGCATCTAGCACTATTACCCACAAAGAGCTGGCACAGCTAATGATTTTTTTTATGAGCACCTTTACAATGCTATTTGGATACTTAGCATATAAAATTGTGAGCTTAATTAACCTATTTTCCTTATAAAGTTAGCCTGATTTAGATATTTAATTATAGTATTGAAACATACCAGGATTCTCCACTCTGTTTCATAACACCAGGGTCCCAGTACTAATTGCTGAACTTAGAGCTGAAAGTTAAACTGTCCATCCACCCGTCCACCCACCCACCCACCCATCCCTCCATTCCATGTATTCACATAAACTGATGGCTGCCTTATATAACTGAGGAAGTAGAAAGAAGTTGAACATTGAAAGGTCATGACTGCTGATATATTTAGAAATTTCATCTAACAAGACAAAGTAATAGTCTAGATACTTACTTTATATATTTATCCACACTGTCACAACTTGAAAGAGGCAGGTGTTCACCATTGGCTTGATCATGATAAATGTTCCTTTCCAGGGAACTGAATGTAGTCATTGACTACTTGGTAACAGCCCAAGAAACAGGAAATGGGAAGGTGTAGCTAGAGTTTTTCTGGTCCTGCCTGGCCCACAGTCAGGACAAATCTCTAACTCGCTAGTCCGGCAGCAGCTCAGACCCAACCAAGTAAACACAGAGACTTATATTGCTTACAAACTGTATGGCCGTGGCAGGCTTCTTGTTAACTGTTCTTATATCTTAAATTAATCCATTTCTATAAATCTATACCTTGCCACGTGGCTCGTGGCTTACCGGCATCTTCACATGCTGTTTGTCATGGCGGTGGCTGGCAGTGTCTCTGCCTTAGCCTTCCACTTCCCAGAATTCTCTTCTCCTCCTTGTCCCGCCTATACTTCCTGCCTGGCCACTGACCAATCAGTGTTTTATTTATTGACCAATCAGAGCATTTGACATACAGACCATCCCACAGCAGGGAAGGAGTGATGGAAGCTTCCTGGGGTTTGTGGAAACAGGATGAAGGGCAGTGAGTTATCTTGAGTACTTCTATCAGTCAAGGAGAAGTCTGGCAAAGTATTCCTTCCCCACCAAAGAGTTAATAATGTGAAGAGGTTGACTGATGGTTGTGACTTCTCCCATGGAGAAGCAATTAGGCCCACAGAATGCTTGATGATAGAAGTTTCAAGGATTGGGGAGGGCCAAGGAAGACATAAGGCCACCTTTACAGTCTCAGCTACTTTTCTATTTCTGTGATAAAACACCATGACCAAGGTAACTTATAAAAGGAAGAATTTAGCTGGGCTTCTGGTTTCAGAGGGTCAGAGTCCATGATGATGGGGCAAAGGCATAGCAGCAGGAATGGCTGAGAGCTCACATCTTGATCCCTAGCAGGAGGCAGAGGGCACGCTGGGTTTTGCATGAGTCTTTTGAAGACTCAAAGCCCACACCCCCAGTGACACATCTCCCACAAGGCCACACCTCCTAGTCTTTTCCAAGCAGTTTGCCCAATGGGGACCAAGTATTCAAACACATGAGCCTGTGAGGATCATTTGCATCAAACCACCACATTTACAAAGAATGCAGTGTAATTTATTTTCACTGAAGTAATGTGAATTTCCAATGGAAATAGATAAGCTTGTGTTTTTAAAAAAACGTGGGTCTCTCTCTCTCTCTCTCTCTCTCTCTCTCTCTCTCTCTCTCTCTCTCTCTCTCCATATATATGT